>NBIL01099402.1:0-10478 GCA_002752925.1 Viola pubescens var. scabriuscula | reverse complement strand
CTTTTAATTTTATATTAAATAAATTAGCCAATAAATATTCATCTTTCTCATTTATATTAAATAAAATAACCATAAACTACCTAAAGATTTTGTAGAATTGCAAAATGACATTTAGTTTTAAATAATTTTTTTGTCTAAAAAGACATTAAATATGAAACGAAGGGAGTAATTTTTTATTTCATAATAGTAACTCTTTGTAGAATTTCAAAATATTTTTTAGTTTACTTTTTTATTTTACCCGTATCTTTAAGGACAGAAATAAAAATTTACGTAAAAAAACAACTACATTTTAAGCTAAAAAGTAAATTACTCAATGCTTAATTAATTTATGTGAAATAGTTTGAGAGGGAATATGATATTAAAATTTAGAATCCTCGAACCCTAATCCACCATCTGCTACTGACCAATCTTAGCCTAAAGTGTAAACCCTTTTCTTCCCTCGTCACACGCCCCACAAAAAGGAAAATAAAAAATTCTTAGTATATACTTCTATGCCTCTAATTATCAAACCCTATATATCTATCATGTCTATACTTTATAGGTTTTTTTTTTCTTCTCATAAAAGAAATATACTAGTATTAATTACTCCCTCCGGTCTGAAATAATTGACTCTTTAGGATAGTAAAAATTCATTTCACCATGATCTTTGATTTTATTTTATTCCATATTATTTCATTTTTACTCTTAATTTCCACTCAAATTAAAACACCATCATCAAATTGGGTTGATGCATAATTTTTTTTTCCCACAAAATATATGTTTTGAAAAAGATAAAATGACAAGTATTATAAACAGTAATAATTCGCAGAAAAACGTCAATTATTTTCAACCGAAGGGAGTACTAAATACTTAAATATACCTAAGTGCAAATGAACTATTTCTTTTAGAATGTATGTTTTTTTTTTAGGTTGAATTGGGTTGGTGACAACACTATATTTTTATATAATTAAATACATCCATAAATGCAACTTCACCTTTACCTAGCTACAAGCCTACAACCATAAACAATGGAGGATAGCATTTAAACCATAAACAACGGAGGATATCTTTAATTGAATTAATACCACTTATTCTTTTCTTGACTTTGACCACCATCACATGACAGCGACTTTGTAAAAGAGATTCGGCGATTAATCGCCACTTCCATTATATACTCCAAACCCCGCGATGCTACGATTATATTACATTTTTTTTAATATAAAATAATATGTTAAATTTAACTAAATACAAGTTATGTAAATAAAATACTTAATTAAAACTTAAATTAAAAAGAGTATGAGACTAATTTTAATTCTCGTGAAGTATGTATCATCAACTTAAAAAAATTCTGAACACTTACATAGAGGATCGTGTTAGACTAACTTTTTAATTTCTAAAACATTTTTTTTTAAATTCACCACTAATATTTTAATTAAAATGTATTAAAATAATTAATTATATAAATTAAATTAATTAAATAGTGTAACCCAAAAGGTTTTATAAGTTATAAATAATTTTTAGTTCTTTTTTATTGTCATGTGTCAAACTATAAAGTATCCAAATGATGACACGTGATATTGTACGAGAAAATTAGGAATACTAAGTAATTTTTTCGCAAGCCACTACAAAAATTTCACCACATACTTTTTAAATATACATATAGATTATCCATAAATTGAATCTAGAAATATTAACAAAATATTTCTAATAATCTATAAGATACTATGTTATACTCTCTCTGTTTCCAATTAAATGATTCTTTGAAATAGTAAAAAAATGTTTCACCATGATCTTTGATCTTATTTTATTCCACATTGTTTCATTTTTACTCCTAATTTCCACTCAAATTAAAATACCATCATCAAATTGGGTTGATGCATATTTTTTTTTTATCATTTGCACAAAATATTGGTTTCGAAAAAGATAAAATGACAAGTATTATGAAAGTGACAGTTATTGGGAAACAGAGGGAGTAACTAAATACATGTTTACAAAATAAAATAAATAATTAAAAATTAAACTTAAGAAAGTACGATACTAACTTTGGTTCTTATGAAGTATGCATTATCTAATAAAAATGTATAACAAATTGAAGATTTATGAACACTTATATAGATGATCATGCTAGAGTAATTTTTTAAATTCTTGAATATTGTCTTTTCAAATTCCACCACTAACATTTTAATTAAATTGTATTAAAAGAATTAATTATATAAATTAAATAAAATAAATAGAGTAACCAAAAAAGTTTTTTAAGTTATGAAAGATTTTTTTTATTACAATGTGTTAATTTCTAAAGTATCAAAATAATGAAACATGACGTAATAAGAGGGTTTTAGGGTTTTAGAAATCCTACGTAGCTTCCTCTCAACCCACTAAAATAGTTTCACCACATAGATATAGATATACTCCGCGATAAATGTGTATCCTTTTAGCTCTTTCATTTCGGCGTAACTTTTTAAATACTATAATTTATTCAATTTTAAGACTTAAAATTGATAAATAATGGTAGCCAAATTTCGTATCACTCCACCGTAATCAATATGATTATTAAATATAAAAGTCAGACTTCACTACACGTAAAAGCAGGAATTCACCACTTCCACGTTTTCTCCTGTCCCATTCTCGTCCGTGGGCCTCTTGAAACTGGACACGTGTCCCATATAATGCACGCGTTGGATTTGAGAGTAGAATTGAGCAAAACTATGCAAGTGAAAACTGGAGAGAACGGGAGGGAGGAACACGTGAGAGAGTGTGCAAGAAAGTGAAAAAAAATAAGAAGTCGGATCCGGAAACAAAAAGTTTCTTTTCTTTTTTTTTCGTTTAAAATCTGCTCTCATTTTCTTGCTTGCCAAACAACACCTATCACATTCTCTCTCTTTTTAAGCACCGCCTGATTTTTCCAGTGTCTTACTAGTGAGTACTGCTCTACTGCTACTACCAAGCTTTTCTTTGAAAGAAAATAAAAAAAAAAGAGAAAAAAAAAACAAAGAAAAAGGAAAGAACCCATTTTTAGTTTTTGCAATGGGAGCTAAGTGCTCCAAGTTGTCACTTTGCTGGTGGCCATCTAATCTGAAACCTACCCTTCCTGATTCATCTGATCTTGGTAATTAATCGATGAACCACTTAACTCTTCTCATTTTGTGCCACTTCTTTAGCAGAGAATGTGTTTAAGGTGTTTGATTCTTTGTTTTCTGGTTGTGTTTTTGTGCTTGTGTCTGTAGAGAATGGGGAGGAGCTGCCTGGGTTTAGAGAGTATAGTTTTGAGCAACTGAGGTATGCAACTTCAGGGTTTTCCTCTGACAATATTGTATCTGAGCATGGAGAGAAAGCCCCTAATGTGGTATACAGAGGGAAGTTTGATGAGGATGATGACAGATGGATTGCGGTCAAGCGGTTTAATAAGTCTGCTTGGCCTGATCCTCGCCAGTTCCTTGTGAGTTTTTTTTTTTTTTAATTTCTGTTGATGTCTGCACTATGTTCTTGTTTGTGTTGTGTTTTGATTGATTTCTACGCGTAGGAGGAAGCACGCACGGTGGGGCAGTTAAGGAGTGAGAGATTGGCCAATCTGATTGGGTGTTGCTGTGAAGGGGATGATAGATTGCTTGTTGCTGAGTTTATGCCTAATGAGACTCTCTCCAAGCATCTTTTCCACTGTAAGCTTCATTTGGCCTTTTTAATTCACTGGTAGAAGATAAGTGGCATTTTGGTATGTTAGCTATAGTCTCACCGAAATTACTTACTTTGTCAAAATCGGACTTGCTCAGGGGAGAACCAGCCTATGAAATGGGCAATGAGGCTAAGAGTGGCTCTTTATCTGGCTCAAGCTTTGGAATACTGCAGTGCTAAAGGAAGAGCTTTGTACCATGACCTTAATGCTTACAGAATTTTGTTTGACCAGGTTGGTGTTTCTGCTCTTTAAATCTATTTTTGGTTAGGCTGTCTCTTTAAGAAAGGCCATTTGTGCGACAATTTCTAATATTGACATTGCAATTTTCAGGATGGTAATCCAAGGCTCTCTTGCTTTGGCCTGATGAAAAATAGTAGAGATGGGAAAAGTTATAGTACGAACTTGGCATTCACTCCCCCAGAGTACCTGAGGACTGGTAAAACCTTTTTCTATTGTGTTTCATGGTCTTGTATGCATCTGGTGCTAATACATGTATCTGCACCAATATTTTGTGTGGCAGGAAGAGTGATACCAGAAAGTGTGGTTTATAGCTTCGGGACCCTTTTGCTTGATCTTCTCAGCGGCAAACATATTCCCCCAAGCCATGTAAGCTATACTTGTATCTTTTCTTCCCCTGTGCTGATCTTTATCTGAGGTGGAATTTCATACGAGTTTTCTTGTGCTGGAAAGATAATTATGTTTTGGGAAGAACCTTCTAGGAATTAATTAGCTCAAATTATTGGAACTTGGATTGTTATCATAAGATCATTACTTTGGTCCTGAGAATACTTCTAGCTAAATACTGCTTGATTTCCTTCTTTGGCAGGCACTGGACCATATACGTGGAAAAAAATTTCTGATGCTGATGGACTCGTGCTTGGAGGGTCATTTTTCAAATGATGATGGAACAGAGTTAGTGCGGTTAGCATCACGCTGTCTCCAGTATGAACCTCGTGAGAGGCCAAATGCAAAGTCTCTTGTCATCGCTCTCACTCCTCTTCAGAAAGAAACTGAGGTGCACTTTTCTCTTTCTGCCTTGGCTAGAACTTGTACTCAAGTGTTGGCCATAATTTCTAGTGTCTTTAGGGCTTTATCACGGGTGTTAAACTAAGAAGCTGGTTTGTAACAGGTTCCATCTTATGTTTTGATGGGTATTCCACATGGAAATCCATCCTCAAAGGAAACAATATTATTGACACCTCTAGGTGATGCTTGCTCAAGAATGGATCTTACTGCAATACAAGAAATACTGGAGCAGGTGGGATACAAGGATGATGAGGGAATTGCAAGTGAGGTTAGTGATGTCCACTGCAAGACTTGATGTTTGATTCACTTGTGATGGAAAAAGAAATTATGCCTTTAATTCAAACAATGCCTTCAATTCATTCACTCCAAGCTTTCTAGGTTGGTTGATAGCGTGGTGGATTTAGTCACATGTTCGCTTCCAAGAGAACACATGCCTTTTATTTTCCACTCCCCACTTGCCTAAGTTGATGATTCGTTACCCAGACACTTGGAGGTCCGCGTCCACTTTTATTGTCTGATTCGATACTCTCCTTCGCTTCATTGCTCGTTTAAACATTCAAAATGTCAAACCGCAGAAACTGGCAGGAAATTAAACCTTTCTGATTTCACTCTTCCTCTTGTTCCATCTGGTAAAACTTGAAATTCAACTTTTTTTAAATTCAATCTTCTATGTCCATACTCTTGTAGTTTCATGTCTTAATGTCATCTGCTATGTCCATACTCTTGTAGTCTTAAGCTTAATGTAATCTGCTATGTCAATACTTCATACTATTTCATTACAACCCATGAAAGGTAAAATCGTATTTAAACCACTAGATATCATAGTCCTGTAGTATTAAGTCATGCCAAATTGCCTTGTCTTATGATGGCACATTTCCTGTTGCTTTCTCTTAGCAAGGTTGGGCTTGATTTATTGTCCTACAGCTGGTTGATGGTTGGGACATTAAAGATTGTGTTTTCTTTCAGCTTTCGTTCCAAATGTGGACAGATCAAATACAGGAGACATTGAACTGTAAGAAGCGTGGAGATGCTGCTTTTCGAGCTAAAGACGTTGGTACAGCCATTGATAGTTACACACAAGTAAGTTACAATTACAAACGCAGATCTTCTTCCTTCTCTTCTCCTATATGGCTATTGCATTATCCTTTAAATATGAATGCAATGTGATTATAAGATTCTGTGATGGCAATGAGGAAGCATTATGGACATCTAGAAACTTGAGAAATACCCTAAAGTGTGTAAGGAAAGAACAACCTTTATTGTTCGGGTTAGAGATGGGGAAACAACAGTCTGCATGTGCGGTAAACGAACCAAGGTGGCGTGTTTATAATAAGAACAGATACAGAATCCATTATTACACTTCCAGTTTGTGCATCAATGTAAATTTGATAATACACTCACATCAGCATTCACACAGCTGCAAAATGGCACAAAATAAAATGGATTTGGACTGAGTCTCTCGATATACTGTGTTATTAACTAATGTTGTAATGTTTTATTGGTGTAGTTCATTGATGGCGGGACAATGGTATCACCGACTGTTTTCGCGAGACGCTGCTTGTGCTACTTGATGAGTGATTTGCCTCAACAAGCTCTTGGAGATGCAATGCAAGCTCAAGCAGTATCTCCTGAGTGGCCCACTGCCTTCTATCTCCAAGCTGCTGCACTCTTCAGCCTTGGGATGGACAGTGATGCTCAGGAAACTCTAAAGGATGGCACTTCCTTGGAGGCCAAAAAACATAGTAGACACTGAAATGTATAGCCTTCTTTCTCCCTTTTTGTTCACCTTTGTTTTTTTTTTCTTGAGTCTAAGTACTCCCTTGTACTGATGTTTATTTCTTCACAGATCCTTATTTCTGCAGCACCATAGGATCAACTGTAACATTTACATTTGGGTTCTGTTCCATTTTATCACTTCAATGGTCATGAGGGAACTCTTCTACTTTTGAATCTTAAAATTGTGATTATATAAGTAAAGTTAATTATGTCCGATACTATTTACTTAAATAATATCCGATCGTACTGCACCCGACCATCCAAATCTTTTTTATTTTTTAGAGTTTGAACGTGGGGGTGAATATATAAATTTTTAAACCAATTGTATGTGAGTTGAATGAAAGATTTGACAAAAAAACTGTATCTAACCCTACACGCGAGCAACCCTACACTCCACTATGAAGTATATAAATATAAAACATTAATAATGTGACAAACATAAATAGCCTACTCAGTCACTAATAATTAGGGTAGGTATAAGTTCGGTTCGGTTTTATTCGGATAGATTGAATTCAGTTTTTGATTTATCTAAAAAAATTCCATATTCGTAATCCAAATTAATTTTGGTTTAGTATCGGATGTATGAATTATCTGAATTTCATTGGAATTTTTTCTATTATTAGTGGGAAATATTCGTATGGACTATGTTTGGTTGACTCCGAGAGTCGGCTGACTCAAGCATATTTGTGTAACTTACTTTTCTCAAAATTACACTAAATAATGTATAAGAGTTATATTTGTATCATTTGTAAAATTTAACGTTTTTTTATTATTTTTTTATGAATATTAATATAAAATGAGTACAATAATCACTTTAGGAAAATAAAGTATCAAATATATTTACTTGCAACATGTTAAATTTTTTCTTTTACACAAATAGAAGTCTTTCATATTATTTAGTGTAACTTTTTTGAAGTTAAATTACACTTATTAAATGTACACTTTGGACTCAGCTCACCCCGGGAGTCACCCAAACTTTATCTTATTCATATAGTTGTGGTTTGTTAACAATTTCCAATAAAAATGTTAGAGTATTAGTTTTGGGTGCCGAAACCGTCAAAAGTAAATTCAACTTATCATTAACTACAAAGATTTGCAAATAATGGTAAGAGGTTCGATCCATAGAGAATGAGTAGGCTTAAAACAAGACGAAGACCATATGAAAACAGTAATAACCAATTAAAGGGGAGTTTTATAAGAACTAATTGATAAAATGGAATGCAATCAAAGCAGTAAATAAACAAGTAATGAATGAAATCAGATGATGAGAAAATTCCCAGTAAAAACATACCCAAGGTTATAATTCACATGTATTGATAATTGGTACAAAAATATTTAAAACCGAGTTTCACAAGGAGGCTATAGAAATTAGGTTCACTTTGATTTCCTACTCTCCTCCTAATCAAGTTTCTTAAAGAGACCCTCTATTAAGAACCCTAACCTACTTAGCAATCCTAAGGTTCACTTATAAGATTTAACCAGTTGGTTGATAAAAACAGGAAGAGACTGTCCCTAGACCTAAAGAAGAGACCTGCTCGCCCCTATAAACCTAATTCTTCTCGTTCTCTAACTGAGTCCCGACTGGCCACAAGCTAGTTGCCTATGGATTCCTTCTAACAATGTAGACCCAAAGTTATTAGGAAAAGCTGTAATTATTCAGGTTTAAAACTTAAGTTGATCACTCTTAAAGCAAACAAGAATAAATTGACAAGAAATCAGAAAGAGAAGAAATATAAAATTCGGAATTGATTAAATTCATTTAGACCTCACAATACTAGAATCATGAACCTTGAAGTTTTTATTAGGAACGATTTACTTAGCTAGATAAAGATATAATAAAATAAAATAAAAACAATTGCATAAAATAAAAAATCTCTTCGTCTCAAGGAAGAAGACGAGGAGAGCAGAAAATAATGGAGTTTCTGTCCAGTTGTAGAGAAAAACAGAAGGGAAAGAAGAGATAGATCCCCTCTCAATTCGACTCCCTCTCTAAATATACTAGGAAGAGATTAAAATCGTCTTTATCTCTATCCTTGTTTTCCTAGAATTTAAGATAAATACAAAAACGAATTGTTCTCATCCTTTAGGATATTTTACAACTTTGAAATACATTCTGGAAGTCTTTTTCTGTGAGTAGAAGTGTTGGTGCATTTTTTCTTGTTCGCGGCCCAGGCCCACTGTGCTGCTCCTTGGTCCAGTTGAAATCGTCCTAGGCCTAGTGAAGATGAGCTTTCCCTTAGTGTAGATGTGCTCTTTCCTAGGCCTAGGGAAGAGGCACTTTTCACTGATGTTGATCGACTCTCCCTTAGGCCTAGGAGAGAGGCGTTTCCTCTAGATACTGATGGACTCTCCCCTAAGCCTAGGGGAGAGGTATGTTCACTCCGATCGAGTCATTTTCACCACCGTCTTCTTTTTGTTCTATTTTCTTGGCATTTCTATTCCTTTTCTTCTTGTTTGGTTCTTCTATCTGGTTTATGCAAAAAGGAAAGAAATCCACCTAATATCAGTAGTATTATCATCTAAAAATAATATAGTAGATAATGATTTTATAGCAAATAAGCGTTCAATCAATTAGGTTTAGGAATCTATAACTTAAAACACATTTTTTTTGTTTTTTAAATTTTCATTGTATTAAATATTAATTTTTTTGTTTAGTTGAAGCTTTTGAGGGAAAGAAATGGTGACAACTGAGAATAATTTATAGTGTTACCATCGTATAAAATAAATTGCTAGTGTTTCTTTTATTTTTCTAAATAGGATTGAGCAATCGGGTTAAGTAGGATTTATTTTGATGAGTTCCATCCCATAATGATAATTTAGATGGTCAAATATTAAATTTTAAAAAGAGAATCATTCAAATTGAACCAAATAATATTTAAGATATTTCGGTTTGGATATCCAAAATAATAAATCGATTTGGATAATCATCCAAGCGGTGTGTGAAGCCTTAGCTCAGACTAGGATGTGGGGGGTGGATAGGATTATTATTGAGACCGATTGTCTATCAAATGTGACTGCCCTAAACTCAAAGGATTTTTCTTTAACTTACGTTGGAGTGATGCTAGAGGATGTGATACGTATGACATCGTCTTTTATAAGTATCCCCTTCTGTCATATCAAAAGGACGATGAATGTTCCTACACATGAGTTAGGTCAACTAGCTTTACTTTCCAACACACGGAATGTATGGGTAGGGGAATGCCCTGAAGCGATCACGCTTTTTGTTATTACTGATTCTATTTCTATTTAATGTATCTCGATTTCCTTTCAAAAAAAAAATACTAAAATTTGGGTTCGATAACTCGGATAATTTCGATTTATCCATATGTTTGCCAACCCCTACTAATAATAGTCATACTTATTAGTGAGAAAATTACTTTTCTTTCTCTTGTTTTTTTTTTCCTTTCTACCTATGCCTTTTCTACCTTTTTCTTAATTTTCTAAGGAAAAAGTCAGTTTGACACCCCCATTTTTATTAGTAATACCAACTTTGCACCCTACTTTTACCTAATACTAAAGTAGCATGAAACAAATCCACTTGTTAGCCCTCAACTTTTTTCCGTTTTCCCAAATGAAATTCAAGCACCCAATTTTTCAATTAAGTATGACTAACGGTGTTATTTTAGCTCCGTTAGTTATTTTTTTGGTCCTTAAACTTTCAATTTTTCTTAAGTAGTCTTGTAAGTTTTTTTATGTACTATTTTACCAAAATAATAAAATTGGCGAAAATGGTTAAAACATCCCTGAACTTTAATGTTTTATTTAATCGCAACCTTTTAACTATTGAGGTCTTCAAAACACCTTGAACTTTATTTTTTTATTTAATCACAACCCTCCGTTACTTTGTGCTGACATGGCAACGTTAAGTGCCACGACATCAACTCCAACCTTGCCACGTCATCAAGCTGTCGCGTGGCAAGTGACTAGGGGGTTAATTAAACAAAAAAAGAGTTAAGGGTTGCGATTAATCAATACATTAAAGTTCAGGGTTGTTTTATATCTTTTTTCCTTTTAACAAATGTTCTCA
>NBIL01099389.1:0-19165 GCA_002752925.1 Viola pubescens var. scabriuscula | reverse complement strand
CGTATTTATATCTATTTAAATTCAAATTCTAATCTCACGTCTATTTATACAGTTCTCTCTTCTAATTGTCCGAATTTTAAATTAAATTACAGGGATATCGGACTTATCCAATTTTATTCCCTAGCTAAACTAAATGCACACACTAGTGATCAAAATTTAGCATAATTCAGTTTCAATATCCAAAATTTCAATTCGGGTCTATAAATAGTAACAATTACGGTATGAAGACTTGCTTTCGCTACGACTCCCACGACACGAGTTCCCTCAACAAAGCCACTGCCTATGAATCGTCGGCTTATTCATCAACAGCCTCGAACAACCCAAGTTGAAACACTCAGAAGTCCCACCTCTTCTGAAAGAACAATCCAGTAGTACTTTCTTTCGATTGATTTAAGTTCACTACAGATAATTTGAATTCTTTCTTATGGTTATTCGAAGTCATCCGAAAATAATCGGATACTTGTATGTCGGCATCATCTAATCATTCTACTGTGTTTGCCAAGGAGGGACTGCGATTCTGTATCATTACCTAGAGTTGGAGGGTGACTAAGACCATCTGTGCCAGTTATCAATCATAAACCATAAACCATAAATCATTAGCAGCCGAGCTTTATAAATACAGAAATCAATTGCAGGAAAGATATCTCTCATCTCATTCAGAACAGAACAGAAGAGGAGAAGTTGCCATAAACTAATTAAAGACCGCAACGCAAGAAACATGTCAAGATTCAGATCCAACAAGAGTCAAAATGACATACCAAATTACCAACACCAGAACAATTACCAAATCCTAAACACAAAGAGTAAAACACCACTTAAACTTAAAAGTCCTAAGGATACTACCAGACATGACAAAAAGCTTGGATCTTGGGCACACCCTAATCTTGCACGGCTTCCATGATCAAATCTGCTTGCTTCTTCAGCAACATCTGCTTCCTTCCATATAACTTCACCTCTTCCGCAAGCAATTTATTCCATTGCTCATTCAACCCTGCTCTCCTCATCACTTAAGAAATCCAGCCCCTCCTTCGTCACGAACTCCTCCACATTGCCGATAGCATTGAAAACCCTCTTCTTAGATGAGGAGAGACGGGATTCTGGCTCTTGTTCTTCCTCAGAAGACGATTCTTCCTCTACGCTACCGCTTTCCTCTTCGCTTTCAGAGGATGAGGATGGTGAAAGGTGCTCAAAAGGGTTCGCGGGTTTCCGCGGCATATTGTTTCTTGTTACAGAAAAAGAGAGAGGAAGGAAGGAATATGATGATCCATTTTATGGCTAAATCACACTCTTTAAATAAGGAGAAAATTTAATTAGGGGAAATTTAATTCCCAATAAGATTACTAGCGTCGCTGACAAAATAGAAGAATTAATAAATGGATGCATTGATTGGGTTGATTCAAGTTCAGTATCCAGGCCAATCAATAGGTACGTTGAGATTTATTTTCAAATTCGAATCTCACTTTCATCTATTAAAAATTAAAAAAAAAAAACCGTTATTCCGATCATATAAATTTTCTTTTCTAGAAGACTCACTGACTCGCTTTTGCTACGGCTACGTTGCGTTGGGTTCTCTTAACCAAGCCACTGTCTTTGAGTAGCTGACTCATTCTTCAACAGGCATGAACAACCGAAGTTGAAGCACTCAGATGTCAGAACTCAGAAATCCCACCTCAGCTTATGGACAGATCAAGGGAGAAACCGAAATTCCAATGAATGACCTAATTAATGGAGGGGTATTTCTCAATTGTAACCATGGTGCCTCGAAAACACAACTCCATAGCTAAAAAAAAGAAAAGAAAAATAGACAAAACCTGTACCAACTACTTAGAAAATAGAAACCAAATCCTCTCAATGAATGGCCTAGGGTAGCACGCATCCGTCGTCCGCCTTGCCAAAAAGAAATTAACTGCAATTCCATTCTCAATAAAAAATGTCTCATCCCCATAAAATAATTTTAAAAAGTTAGGTTAAGTTTAAGTTACCAAGCATTGCCTAGCAGTAGGCATGCATCCACCCACCTCTTCGTTATTCTAAAGTCCTTCCTTATTTTCAAGAACAATCTACTATTACCGAGTTTGTTTCGATTGACTTAAGTTCAGTATACAGATAATATGAATTTTCTCTTATTCAAACATATTCAAAAGAGCATCATCTTATGGTTATTCGAACTTATTCAAAAGAGCATCATCTGGTCATTCTACTGTGTTTAGGGACTGCGATTCTGTGTCATCATTACCTTTAATTGGAGGGTGACTAAGACCAATTGCAATTGGCAAGACTGCAGCCTACTTTGTGCCTAAGATTGCAGCCCTAATTTGCAATTGGAGGGAGACGAGCATTTGCAGCAAAGAATTGGAGGGTGACTAAGACCATTTGTGCCCAGTTATTAATCTATGTTGTGGCCATAACCAGAGTGGTAGGGGTGCTAGTCAATTGCAAAAAAGACATCTCCAATCCTCTCAACAGAACAGAACAGAAATTATCATAAACTAAAGACAGCAACGCAAGAAATATAATGACTATTCAGATCAACAAGAACCAAAATGCCATACATTACCAATACCTTAACAATTAGCAAATCCTAAACACAAAACGCAAAATACCACTAACCTCCTATACCAGACATGACAAAAAGCTTGAATCTTCGAGCACACTCTAATCTTGCAGGGCTGCCACTATCAATTCTGACTGCTCCTTGAGCAACATCTGCTTCCTTGCATACAACTTTAGCTCTTCCACTCGCAACTTCTTCCATTTCTCTTCCATCTCTCCCCTCTTCTCGTCACCCAAGAATTCCAGCCCCTTCTTCATCACAAACTCCTCCATATTGTCAACACCACAGAAACTACTACCATCAAATTTCACCCTCTTCTTGGAGCCAGCAGGCCTCTCCACATCAATGTCCATCTTCACTACTCCATTACTATTCTCCATCACAACAACCCCATCTGTTGTCACATCTACAACCTTCTTTTTACCGCGACCACCAGCAGCAGTACTCTTCTCTGACTTTGCATTGCTCTTTTCTGACTTTGCATTGCTCTTTTCTGACTTTGCATTGCTCTTCTCTGCTTTTGCATTGCTCTTCTCTGCATTCCCATTGGAAGTCCCTGCACCCCAAATCACTCTCGATAAGTCAAACACTTTCTGGTTTTGCTCGTCCGGGTAGGTCTTGTTCTCATCTTTCTGGTACTGATTCTTGAACTTTTTCTTCATCCTCGAAATCTTGTCCTTCAATTGTGCCAAGGAGAAATCAAAATGCAACCTACTCTTGACGAAATCTCTGAAAGCATTGATATCTGCTACAGGATCGTTCCCTTTCTTCGTTTTGTACTCGATCATCCCTTCGAGCACCGCAACCTCATCAGCGTCGCTCCAAATCCGCTGGAACAGCTTCCTGCCATCCTCTGACTTCTCCCCAACAGATCCACCGACACCACCATTTTCAGTCACGCTCTTGGACGCAATGGGAGTCTGATCAGCCTCACTGGACGACCTTCTCTTCTTAGATGTGGTGGCTTTCTTTGGAGGAGGAGCTACAGGCTGGGGTTGTTGTTCCTCCTCCTCGGATTCATCCTCCTCAGAACCAGATCCCGATTCGGATTCATCCTCAGATTCGGAATCAGAACCGGAATCGTTGTTTTGGGTTGGGTTTTTGGTGTTGGAGGGTTGGGATTGGGGTTTTGCGGCAGGGGATTTCGGGGATAGGGTTTGAGTTTTTGGGGGAGGAGAGGGTGCTTGTGTTTGTTCCTCATCAGAGGACGATTCTTCCTCCTCGCCGCTACCGCTCGTAGTGTCATCTTCAACTTCAGAAGAAGAAGCTGGAGGAGGATGGTCGATCGGGTTGGCGCGTCTTGGTGGCATGGTGGAAGAGCGCAGAAGAGAGATGAGTAGAGGAGAGCTGCGGCTGTGGCGAAGTAGGGCTAACTCACCCTTTTACGTGTGTGTAGTGTGTACCACCGCACGGTCCGCACCGCCCCGCACACTTTTGGCTTGCGGTACAATGTTAAATTCCAACTCCTGCCCCCAAGTTCTTTTATGTTATGTGTTGTAAAAATATGGAAAATAAAATAAAATTTTTCAGTAGTATCAATTTATTGTTACATTATGTTCTTAAGTTTTAATTTATTGCATTTTTCTATTTTTACAAGATAAAATTATAATTATAAATCTCACTCTCCATTCCATAACGCAAGATTTATATAAAAAGAAATTCAAACTCGAGATTTCTTTTTTTAAATAAATTAATATAATTATTAAGCTCGCTATATAAAGTCGAAGTTTTTATCAGGGATGAATAGTTTTGTTAACATTTAACCACAACTAATGTAGTAGTAATTAGGAGTGGGCAAAAGGATAGGGAATCGAACTATCCGAGCTATCGAACTGAACTTTTAGTGTTCGAATGATAATCCGAACCTAATTATTATTTTGGATGTCCAAACCGAATTATCCAAAATATTATTTTATTCAATGTGAATAATTTTCTTCTTACATTTTGATATTCGACCATTTAAATTTTCCGTGCAATGTTTTGCTTTTCTCTAGTGATATTCCTACACCTGGGGGTGCGGGTATTGCTGGGAATGTGATCGCCTGGTAGAAGGTAGGCTGCTCGGCGGTAACCTGCAAGGGGCCGGAGTTGGGGCTCCAGCCAAGGGCCTCCAACGATCAAGTCAGTACATGTGAGGTGAGAAAGTTTGCATGGAATGTGTACGGGATCCTTGAGTACTTACCTTTTTTCTCAAGGTGGTGGGGGGTATTTATATGGGTCCTTATGCACAAGTTCACATGCTAGTTCTCCCTACAGCATGTCTGCTGCAGGGGGGTTGGTGGAGTTTGGTGGAATTGGTCCGCAGCATTAAATGAGTGCATGCTCATTTAATGCGGTTGGTGGAACAGTGACAGACCGTCAACAGTGTCTGACACATAGGTGAGCGAGTACACGCGGGCGTTAAGATGTTGACGCCCCTTGACCTTGACGCCCCTTGATCTCACGCCCTTGGACGGGTCTGCTCGGCTGTGACGGTTACCGCCTAGGGTGTGCCGGTGACGAGAGGACTGGGTTGCCCTTGGCCCTTTCGCTATGTATTATCATCTAGAGTTTATGATTTGTAGTTCATAACTCATCAAAATAAAATCCATACCCAACCCATTAACTCAATTGTGTTTGGAAGAAAAAATACAAACAACTTATTTTACTTTATTATAACACTATAAATTATTCTCGTTAATCATCGTTTCTTTCTCTCAAACGCTTAAGTTAAATAAAATTATTAGTATCTAAACCTAATAGTCTAATAATTCCTATTTGCCAACCAACCACAACCATATAAATATTTTCCACCGTTAATAAAAAAAAGTTTCAATAAAATTCAGATAGTTCAAATATTTGAATAGCAAACCGAAATTAATTTGAATTATGATAATTTGAATTAGTTTTGATGAAAATACTTTTATTTTATAATCTAAAAACTGAATTAAATTAAACCGATCCCTAATAGTAATTAGCAACATTTTAAATATTTTCTCATAGGCTAGAGAAGACATCTCCGAAATAAATAAAAGTTTACAAATACTACAAAAGAGATGAAAAAAAGCAAGATTTAAAAAAATTGTTAAAAAATCATTCAGATGCCACGTGCATTCTCACCAGTTTTACTTACACCAAGAAAGCAAACCCGTACACGCGCTGGCGGTTTCTGTTTTGGGAAGCACAACGACACTTAAAATTTACACGTGTCGTCTCGGCGTAGCGAGTACAGCATGGTAGTTACAGCAGAGGGTATGGATGTTCCACGTCATATCTATTGCCACACTTTTATCTTGCTATTTCCACACAGTTCCTTTTGCGAACTCCTTCAATGAGTTCTTCATCTATGGTTTGGAAGGGAGTATTTTGGTGTGGCAGTAGCAGAAAATCATTTGGGCACAGACACTAACCTTATAAAATCAAATTCGAACAGCTTGGTTTAAGTTGGAACGCCAGGTTGGAAGAGGATCTCTGTTTGCTTTGCTTTGCTTTAAGGTCAAGACAGATTTGGAAAAGGAGGAAGAGCGTGGAATCCAACAGCTTCTATACTGCTTGATGGTTTGGTTACTGATCTAACCCACCACCAAAATTTCTATCTTGTTTAGTCTAAAACACCAGTTACATCTTATCATAACCCACCAAAGTTTCAATCTTTTTAGCCAAAAACACAGCTTTACTTAACTTTCATCCTTCTAATCACCATTTCTCTTTTGCTGCTCTCTCTATTTTGTTTTTTCCCACTCATCTCAACAATTGGTTAAGATAAAAAAACCAGTCAAAAGGCTTTAACGCTCAAAAGACACCAGAAAGAAGGGCAAACAAGGAAGCTTCTGCCCATTGGTTTGTTCGTGGTCATTTTATTGGTAGAAAAGGAGAGCAATTTATTGATTTTGACTGAGTTCCTAAACTGGGTTTTGGTAAAAGAGTGGGAATTTTGGGATTCTGGAGTTGTTTGTAATTGGAAGGGGCTGAAAATGGTCTGTCTGGTGGTTGTGAGGAGGAGTTTTGGGCGAGTCTGAGATGGGTTTGTAGTGAAATTGGGTAAGATCTGAGCGAGTTTTGTGTGGGATAAGTGAGAGATATGGAGCCGCCAAGGGGTGTTTTGGCTTCTCTGTGGAACTTCATTTACTTTCTGCCTTTCTTCATTGCGCTTCTGCTTCTGGGCACTATTAAAGGTGAGTGCTTTGAATAATCCCCCCTTGTTTCCAAGTTGCTTCTCTTCTTTCTTGTTCTGGTAAAACTTGGTTTGCTGTTGAGGAAGGAATTTCCTAATAGTTTGATTGCATATCATTATGAACACAATCTGAAAATTTGGTTTATTATTGCTTTAAATGTTGGCATTCACAAATTCATTGGATAGAATCTATATCTTCATCAATTTTGCACTTCAGATTATTCAGATGCTTTAAATATTCTTATTAGTTGCATAAATTTGGATTACAGCCTAGTTATTTTTTTTTTTTTGAAAGGGATTACAGCCTAGTTATGAATTGACGAAGTGTATGGCATATTTTATTTTCAGGAATCATTTTCTTCCCACTGATTTGCCTCTTCTTGACTGTTGGGAATTCTGCTATCATATTGGGTCTTTGGCCACTCCATGTTGTATGGACATATTATTCCATTTTGAGGTTTTTCCTTGACCTTATACTCACCATTTTGCTTGATCATGATAGTGTTCTGTTTGTAGTAATCTCTTCTTCTTTTAATCTCTCTTACGGGCAGTGCTAAACAATTAGGGCCTGTTCTGAAGCTTGTTCTTTGCATACTCCTACCAGTTCCTGTGATTCTGTGGCCGGTGGTTGGTATCATTGGAAGTTTCTTTGGTGGAGCATTATATGGCTTTCTTTCACCAATATTTGCTACTTTTGATGCTGTGGGAGAAGGGAAGACGAATGTGTTTTTTCACTGTTTTTATGTAAGATTTGAGTACTAAATTTTGGTGATACTTTTGTCCATATTGTACCCTCTTGTATTCTTGAATGAGATGGATATTGTCATTGTCTACATTTGCAGGATGGTACTTGGGACACTATTACTAAAAGTTGGATGGTTGTCCGAGACGTTGGAGATTATTGTTTCCATTCCTATTTCGCTTACATGCATGACCTCCGAAAACCAGGAGCTCCAGATGCCAAATATTATGAGATCAGGTTTGCTGTTTGTCATTCTAGCTTACTCTCTTGGTCCTGGTAGACAAAACTAGTGGTTTGCCCATGTGGCAGACTAACTAAGGAGAGATTTGCTGTACTTTTTTTCATGCAATTATTGAAACTCCTGCAGATTGCTTTGCATTCCTGGTGCTGTCATTGCTGCTTTAACTGGTGTGGTGGTGGACTTTCCGATGATCTCATTCATTGCCCTTTGGAAAAGTCCATACATGCTCTTTAAGGGGTGGCATCGTTTGTTCCATGACCTAATAGGGCGGGAAGGCCCTTTTTTGGAAACGATATGCGTGCCACTTGCAGGTCTTGCTATCCTACTCTGGCCATTGGCTGTTGTCGGGGCTGTTTTGGGCTCCATGGTATCAAGCATCGGTCTTGGTGCCTATGCAGGCGTGGTTGCTTATCAGGTTGGAATCATTACAATTAGTTGCTAAATCTGAGTACTTATGTTGGGATAAAGTGGAAGTACCTAGGAATGGAATTTAAATGAGCCATTGTTTATTTATGTTTAATTTAAATAGTTCACAACTCCTTTCTATTTTATATACCTTCATATTTTGTTCCTTGTGGCAATTTTTTTTTAGATTCAATTTGATGAAATGTATGTTTCTCATGAGCTTGTTTTGGAAATAATTCAGTTACATATTCTGTAGTGTCCTAATACCAGCTGCAACCAAATCTTGATGGGTTTATTATCACTTACCAAAATCTTAAGTGCTAGATGTTGGCTTTTTGGCCTTGTGAGATGCATATTAAGTTTGTAGCCGATCAATTTTGTTCAATTATACTGACATGATTGATTCTTTAATTGTTCTTCAAATTCCATGCCAGATAAGAAGGAAGAACTATGCCAATTCCTCTTAAATGATTTCCAGAAACTTTAACAGTGATCTGGTGTGCCTTATTTTTTCAGGAGTCCTCTTTTGTGTTCGGGCTTCACTACGTCATTGCATCATTGGCCATTTATGATGAATACAGCAACGATATTCTTGACATGCCTGAAGGATCTTGCTTCCATCGGTCTCTCCTTCATCTTTGAAATGCTTTGTTGTTGTGATATGGGGTGGGTGCAAGAAATATGACAAAGTTCTAATTCTCTGTGATATTGGCAGGCCAAAATATCGGAAGGATGAGCTGACAAAGACCACTTCTCGTACAGACTCGACCTCAGAGTCCAGTGTTCGAAATCCTCCTTCCCGCACAAATTCAATTGGTCATCCTATGGTTGATTTGAAGCCTCTTGAGGTACAACTTATACTTCCTTTAAAGAGTGCATTCATGTTCAGCGCGTAGTTTGGGTGCTAAAACTGAACACTTTTGTGTACTTGCGTAGATGCTTGACAACTTATTTAAGGAGAGCCATCGTGTTGGAGAGCTATTCGTTTCAGAAGGATTAATCACGCAAAAAGACATCGAAGATGCCAAGTCTGGAAAGGGTAGCAAAGTGGTGAGCATTGGCTTGCCAGCTTATTGCATTCTTCAGATCCTCTTACGCTCTGCGAAAGCCAATTGTGTCGGCATTTTGTTGCGTAAGTGGATATTTTTCTTCAACCTGGTGTTTACCTCTTCTCCTTGGAAACTAGTTTCAACAGTCTCAGTTGTTATAACATGAAGAATGATTTTGGTGCCTCATTGATATAGGTGATAATGTCACAGAGCTAACCAGCACAAACAGGCCAAAAGATGCATTCTTTGATTGGTTTTTTAACCCCTTTTTGATCATCAAAGACCAGCTTAAAGCATTAAACCTCTCAGAGGCAGAAGAAGACTATCTATGCAAGTTAGTATTGTTAAACAGTGGTCCTGAGAGGTTGAAAAGCTCAAATATCGGCCCACCACCAGAGTCCGAGCGTAGACGCGCTGAACTAGATGGCATAGCTCGAAGGTAACACTGCCAAAACCCTTTTGCAGTTCTCTAGTTGTCTGCATTTAGCATCCTTTTTTTTGTGTGTTCTGCCGATTGTTTCCTTTGTCTCACGTGAACTTCTGCATTGCAATGAAGGCTCCAAGGGATCATGAAAAGCATTTCAAGATATCCGACTGCAAGACGTAATTTTCAAAGTCTTGTCAAGACCCTATCAGAAGAGCTTACCAAGAAAAATGGTGAGGCCAGATCAAGCAACGGGCATCGACCGATGCAAAGATCAAAAAGTGCGTTTGCGCGGGTTATGTTTACCCAGAGGTCTTTTAAAAACAAAGCGAGTTTCAATGATTCTTCTGATCAAGAGACAGAACCAGTTGTTGTAAGGAATGTCGACATTGTATGATGATAAGAAGAGGATGCTCTCTAGTTTCAAGTTTTTGTTGTGCAAGAGTTCGATTTGAGATGATTGTTTGCTACTTTTGTTCCATCCACTCTTCTGACTATTGATGCAGTAGCAGCAAAAAAAGATGTAATATGTAGAATTAGATACAATTTACACAGCAATTTCTAACTGTATATTAAGTTTCTTCTCTCTACTAGCGTGCACATTCTGACAAATTTAATTGTATGAGAGTCCTCCATTTTTAATAATTCATCAGTTGTAACCTTTTCGACGATGTTTTTCTGTTAAACTGCAGAACTGAACTGATGATGATGGCTTGCAATAAGATCCTAGGAATCTATCCATAAGCCAAAAATCAAAGTATGTATATAACTAAATATTAAAAAGACTCTGACGTTTTAACCATAAGTATTTCTAAGCATTCGAGCAAAATTAATTGTGTTAGCATAACTAGGCTTTAATGTAAAGTGTTTCTAATTTGTAGATTCGATTATGTACATTGCACCATCTAACGCTTACTTCAGAAATGACACTATCGAGCCACTAACTGGTGCCTTATTTATTTCACCATAAATAAAAATAAAAAACAAAAATTACCATTTTGAACTTACCCATTTTTTTACTTAAATTAGAGAAACTGACCAAGTCAAAACCACATCCATTTCAAGTATAACTGCCATCTCCCACTACTTCCATAATCCCATCACCCTCCCCACTAATCCCCCACTAATCCTACTTATTAAAGCCTTAATCTCTCCATATAAATAAACACACCCATCTTAATTACTAACACTACTAAGTCTTGTCAATCCATTTTTACTGCATCAAAATCATGAAATCCTACAGCCTAACTTTCCTCCTCTTGATCATCATCACCATCTTAACTTCTTCCCATTACTTTCCAGTAGTCTCCTCTTTTGAGTTCCAAGTTGGTGGCCACAATGGCTGGGTTGTCCCACCTGCCAATGACTCCAAAATCTACAATGATTGGGCCTCAGAAAATCGCTTTCAAGTTGGTGACACTGTCCGTAAGTTCCACAAGCACAACATATTTCTAAGTTTGTATCATTACTGCACTCTCATAGATGACAGATTAATAATGAGTTTTTTCTTTTGTGGGTTCTTAATTTCCATTTATGTTTTTGCAGATTTTAGGTACAAGAAAGATTCTGTGATGGAGGTCAGTGAGGAGGATTACAAGAAATGCAACTCAAGCCACCCAAATTTCTTCTCAAACACAGGCAACACAATCTACAAGCTTGAAGGAGCAAGGCCATTCTACTTCATCAGTGGAGTTTCAGGGCATTGCGAGAGAGGGCAGAGGATGATCATTAAGGTCATATCTACTGCGGAAACTGAGCACCAGAAATCAGCTTCTCCTCCTTCTGCTGTGCACTATTTTGGGATTAACTACTACTATCAAGCTGTGTTCTCCCTTCCCCAACTTGTGTTGCTGCTCTATGTGCTTGGTTCCACCATCTAATTTGTAATTAGCATTTTAATTTTAGTACTTAGTTTTGTTAATTCAGTTGTGTTGTACTCCATTAATTAACAATAGAGTTCGTTTCGTTGTGCATATTAGAACTTTGTTAGTAAATTTATTAAGCTTATTCTAAATAATAATAATATGAAAAATATTTTATATACAAATAAATTTTATAATTTTTTCATACTAATTGGTGTGTCAAAGTATGATTGGTATGTTTTAAGTGATGTATAAATTAATGCATAACACTCATATTTTGACATTATGAAAACATTATAGGATTTATTTGTATATATAACCGCGAATATGAAAGTTTAAGGAAAGAGTGAGACCCATAAAATATTATTTATTTTTTATTAGTTCAATCTGACATACAGTATGAGGCTCACTTAATAGCCGTTTATCCGTTCGTTTGTTTGGTTTAATAAATTGGTATAAATTTAACTAATAAATTTAACACTAGATACGAAATTGAACAAACTCAAACATTAAAACCTGAACAAAATAAAAAAAACAAACGTTATAAGGTCACTATGCTGACCTAAAAAATGAAAAGCTTTGTCTGGTGACTGCTGGGCCCAACCGCAACCTTAGCGAAAAGCTCCATAAAATCCAACAGTAAGGAATTAAAGACAGCAGCAAAACGTGTGTCCCATACCAATACCAATATACCATAGAATATTTGGTCTCTTTCCCCACGTGATCACTCTCTGACCAACAACTAGGGTTTGAGGAAAAGAAAAATAATGGCAACTTCTTCTGATTCTGAAGAAGATCACTCCTCCCCCCTCTCTTTCCATCAAAACCATTCAACAACCACAACAAACCAAACTGGGTCGGGAGGGTTTAACCCAAACAGCACCACCCAAATCTCAAACTCTGAAGAAGAAGAAGAAGCCCAAGAGTCCCTTGTTGTTGTTGCTGAGGAGTTACAGAATCTGACATTGTTGAATGACAATGATCAGCAAGAAAAGGAGAAGGGGAGTGGTGGTGGCTACAGCTACACTAACAACAACAATGATCATTTTTATAATAATAACGATCAAGGAGGAGATGGGTTTTCTTATGGTTCCAAATTTGAGTACCCTTTAAGGCCTTCTGCTGAAGATTGCGCCTTTTATGTTAAAACTGGAAAGTGCAAGTTTGGTCCTGCTTGCAAGTTTAATCATCCTGCCAAAAGGGAAATCGAGGTATTGAAACAAAAAGATTGTATTTTGATGATGTGTTTCATTGTTGTTTAGAGTGCTTGTGGTTTTGGTATTTTTGGACTTTTTCTGATGTGGGTTTTGTTGTTTTTTGGGGATTTTTTTGTTTGTTCTAAATCAGAAGGAAAGAGGAGATTTTGTGAAGAAGACAGGGCATCAGATTGAATGCAAGGTTTGAACTTTTCTTGGAATCGACTTATGAATGATCTATATTTGTCTTTGTCATGCCTTTTATAGGTTTCTGTCGTGTCAAACAACTTTGCTTTGAGGAGGAAATTAAATTAGTTAATTGAGATGAGCAGGGGCATGGAAAAAGTTTCGAACATAGTTATGATTAGTGGTCTTTACATACACTGTGAAGAGTTTTTTTACATCTAATTTGATCTTTATTGTTGAGTTCTTTTCTGATAATAATGCTTGTTCAGTTTGAATTTTAAGATGCTATTGCCATTATTAGGATCTTGTAAATTTGTGGCTGAATGCTAGTATATGAATTTCTCCAATGTTTTGTAGTCACATCTATTCCATCAATAATTATTTCTAGTTGTCTAATGTTTTATTATACTGCACTAAGCAGAGTTCTCGTCTCCTGTTTCTTGCAGTATTATCAAACCACAGAAGGTTGCAAGTATGGAACATCTTGTAGATTTAGTCATTCAAAGGAAAAGTCTGAGATGTCACAGCAAGACATTCATTTGCCATCACAGCGGGTAATATAGTAGTGAATTCAGACACTTCTCACCCCCCTAGTAGTTCTTGTAACGCAATTCTCAATATAGTAGTGATTCCGTTGGTGATTGTTGATGTATAGGAGAAGGAGACAGTGAGAGATAGGTTTGCAGAGAAGACAGGGAGTATCAGAATCAAATGCAAGGTTCAGAAATTATTCACAATTTGTTATGTGAATTGTTATTCGATTTTGACTTTTAGTACTCTGTTTAGAACATAGCAATCAGAGGGACCATTTTTTAATAGCTAAATCACTCGGAGTACAAGTAGATTGTTAAAACATAGCTAAGGTTCTGATCTTGGATGCAAGAATGTGTTGATAGTTAGTTCTACCTTTTTCTCCCTCTTGGTGCTCAACCACATATACTTGGGCTTGAACGTAAATTCTTTGTATTCTGCCTAGCAGTGACTCTACATTTCAGGTGCATGCTATATTTAGTTAACTGGGTTATCTTTTAGGTAATTCATTGTGATCTGGTGTACTAAATGAATGGTAAGAATAAGATGTTGTGCCTGATGATTCCTTCGTTCTTCTCACATTTTTATGTTTGCATTATGCTTGTTTTTTTGGTGGGATAAGATCTTTGATGACACTATTCTTTAGGTTTCGATGATCCTTCCGATTTGCGATTCATTGTTATGCATTAACTTTTAGCTTCCATTTTTACTGTTATTGCAGTATTTTGGTACTCCAGGAGGATGCAAGTTTGGGAAAACTTGTAAATATGATCACTTAGAAGAGAATGCTGAGCCAGAACCACCTGAACTTAATTTTGTGGGTCTTCCAATGCGATCGGTAATACTTTTGAGGTTTCATTTGCCTTGATTCCATTTCTGTGTTTCTTAGAAAACGTTTACTACATATAACATGATTATTAACCTTTTTTACCTCAAGAAAGAAAAGTTCGTCATGTTTTTTATTGATATGCATTTTTCATTGATGAACCCATGTGACTATAAGCTGCAACTTGATGAAATTATTTATTAATTTCAGCTCCAGAAAGAGTGTCCATTCTATATGCGCACTGGTGCTTGTGGTTATGGTGTTAATTGCATATACCATCATCCTGATCCAGCTGCTGCTGAAGCGTCCAGTCCTTTCAGTTCAACTCATGGTGGGGCATTTATGGGAGGGTATTCTTCTGGATATGATAATTGGAAATCTGATGCTTCACAGTATCTAGGTGCATCAGTACCAGCAGCAGCACCATGGTCTTCAGAAATACCTAGTAATACTGTTTCTCACTTTGATAATCGCTCATCTTGGGCTCCCGGGCGCTCACATCCTGAAGAGGTGCTTCTAAAACCTGAGTGGAGTCGTTATCAGGTAGGTTTGACAATTGTATATATCAAACGTTGATTCATTTTCCATTTACGTTGTGATTTGCATGCTTGTTTGGGAGTTTAGGTTAGTAGCAAATGTGCTAAATCACGTGTACTATTTCCATCTCTTATGATCTCACTAGCATGAGTGATTGTGAGACCTCATCCTGCTGGCTGCAATTTTTTTGTCTGCTTTAGACTATTCTTATGATGCATCTGAATTCTGAAACTTAATATCTGACTACCAACGGCATATTGAAAATCAAGTTCGTTACTGAATCTTGAATCATTTATGCATGCATGCTTTCATCAAATCCTTGGAAAAAAAGGAAAGCTTCATCACATGCTCTGTTTCAGCCCTATGGCGTTCTGCTTGTTATTACCAGTGATCTGCCTCATCGGTATTCTTTTTGGTTTGGTAGGCCCCTGCAAATACACAAGAGAGGTCTGTTTTCCCTCCCTCATCTGCGGCGAGGACCAACTGGAAGAAGACGACAGACTTCTCATCAATAGATCAAGAACAGAAAGGGGGTGAAGAATTCCCGGAGCGACCAGGCCAACCAGAGTGCAATTATTTCATGAAAACTGGAAAGTGCAAATATAGTTATTCTTGTATGTATCACCATCCCAAGGACCGAGCTTCAGAAGGTCCTGTCCTTATTCTTAGTAGCAAGGGCCTTCCTTTGAGACCTGTAAGTTTGCACCACATTTTAATTCCTAATGCTACTGTCTTCCAATCGATTCCTACATACATTCTCGTTTCATTACTGACTCAACTATGTACCCTTAAAAACACTTTGGGATGCATTTGATTTGTCGGGTAGACCTAGTAGTGCTCATCTATTGATTCTTCTTAGATGCATGATGCTCATAAATGTGACTCGAATTCAACTGTGCAGGATAAGAGAATCTGTTGGCATTATGACAGGTATGGTATATGTAAGTATGGGCAGGGCTGTATGTTTGACCATCCAGAGAACCATGTATTATCTGCCATCCAAATGGACTCTGACCCAGGTTGTCCATCAACAAGCGATTGTGCAACTCTAGCAGGGACTGCCTTGGCGCGCTGTGGGAGCCGTGGCGATGGTCTCGTACAGCAGTCGTCGTAGGTTTCAGCATCAAGGACAACCCAGTAACTTTTATCTAATTAGTTTATTTAGGTCTTGTTTGTTCTATGGTTTGTTAGACTCAAATCAAAGGTCTAACTAGTCGTTTTTGGTTGATAACGGGCCTTTCTTGCAAGTAGAGAAGGCTCCATATTTATACACAACAGTTGTCTGTAATGTCTAAATTGTTTTTCATGTTTTTGGATGATTAATAGGTGAGAGCAGTAAAAACATGCTACTATATTACTAATTAATTGGCAAGGAAATTATGCCTTTTTTTTCTGGTCTCAATATATCCTGCTTGCTAGCTGTTGCTAAAACAACTCTCTTGATCTTGGCATAGATATGTTCTTTTGATCAAATTGAGTATTTTTCTTTCTTGATAGACAGATAAGACACCAATAGACAACTAATGAGTTACGCACGTGTTTTAACATGAAAACATAATCTTAAAGCAGAATGCTTAATGGTTTCTCCTCAGTTACATTTACATACACAGCATTTTAACATGAAAACATAATCTTAAAACAGAATGCTTAATGGTTTCTCCTCGATTGCATTTACATACACAGGATAGAAATATACATCATGGGAGAAGATTGAATGGAGAGGAAATTAAATGAAGGAAATATCTACAATCATTAATTCTCCACTCTCAATATGTAACAATGCAAACTGGACTCGGGTTTTCTTCCGGTGGTAAAGTACCAATAGTGAGTCAGTGACTCGTGACTCGTAATGGAGTCCCGGCAGCAACCATTGATTATCAAACTGTGCAAATTTCGTTTGCATTCTTAGAAACAGCAGAACCTCTTCTTCTGCAGCTGAAAAGAGAGAAAAAAGAAGAAAATTCAAAATAAATAAATACATAGTGCAAAAAAGAAAAAGAAAAATGGGTTTAGACTTTAGAGAGTGTTTTAAGTATGTAATTATACAGATGAGAGGTCTTGATTAGGTTGATTATTATGTCTTTGAGAGACAGCTCCTGCACCGGTAATGTTCTTTTTTTTATCATCTCTGGCTTTGGTGAATATTACTGTAAATCCTTCTGCTGATGCTGGGTTGTTCACATCCCATTCCCCAAATTTTGGCAACGGACGCCCCTAATCATCAAAAAATACAAAAATAACAAGACCGTTTAATTAATTACTTTTCAATTTACATGCATTTTGATTAATTATGGTGATATGAGATGAGAGCAAGAATAGAAAAAGACAAATCAAGGATTTCTTCTCCGTTGATAATTAACTAGTTTCTTTAGAATTACGTAACACCCGTACATATACACAAGCAATTTCCTCAAGTGTCTTTTCTGTCCTTCCGATAAGAGACTAATCATGTTTAAACATTAATCGTAAAAATGTAAGAAATAGGTAGAAAAAAACAAAAGAAATTAAGAATTCTTACCGCCGACATGGAAGAGATTATTTGAGGCCGAAGTAGTAGAAAGAAATTCAAGCCTTGTAAGAAATTAGAAAGAAAGAAATTAAAGATGAGAAAAGATTTGAGGAACTCAAGAAACAGATGAACTGAGGTTGTAATTATATGTGCATTCTAATTAACGTTAATTGATTGCTAACAAACTGGGTAATTGGTTGTTTCATTAATTTGTTTTCATGACATAAACAATTCGTAACTCCCGGGTATAGTTTCAACAGTTTTATTAGTATTGTTTCTTTGTTTATTTTTTTCGGGTCAAATAAATTCACAACGTTTCGTTAGCTAAAAATGAGCCTATAAAACTCGAATATGAATTTTATGGAGTCATGGCTAGTTTGGATTGTTTTAGAATATTTTTCATTTTTGACAATTCCATTTTTGGATCGTGCAACCGTGCCCTATGGAGTATCCACACGTTCAATGATATTTTGTAAGAAAAGTTAGGCAGAAAACTTAAGCAGATGGCATTTTAGTAAATAAATAATGGCAGTTTTGTAAATAAATGATGACAGTTTCGTAAATAAATGATCATTTTATTTACTGAAATGCCATTCTGCCAAAGTTTTCTGGCTAACTTTTTTTACAAAATATCATCTCTCCAAGATGAAATATCCGATCAAAGGCCTCATCACAATTTTAGTGTAATACCAAAAATACCCCTTCATAGTCATCATGGCTGACACAGGCCTTCCCCGGACAATCGTCCAAGACTCTCCACGTCACCGCCGCAAAAAGCATCCACGTAAACACACAATTCACCGCTTAAAACCCAGTTACACGTTACTTAGCACGCATCCTTTATTACCAAACTACTCTTATCCCTTAAAACCTTTTATCCCATCACCCGTCGATCTTCCTCACATTTCTCTCTACCAAAAAAGACTCTTCGTTTCCAAACAAAAAGGAAATATAAAATCTTTATCGCCTCAGCTCTGCATAAACCAAAATTCAAAAGCTTTCATTTTTGCTCCCAGGAAATGGCGTCAACGTTGGTAAGGAAAGGCCTTCCTCTCTCGAAGATGCTCTCACCCTCCAGATTCCTTCTGTCACGGCCGCACGCGACGGAAGCCGCCACCGCAGCTTCCACCTCCGCGGGTGCAAAGCTCAAGAATTTCCAAATCTACAGATGGAATCCGGACAACCCATCAAAGCCAGAGCTTAAAAACTACGAGGTCGACCTGAATCAGTGCGGGCCAATGGTGTTGGACGCGTTGATTAAGATCAAGAACGAGGTAGACCCCACTCTGACATTTCGTCGATCATGCCGCGAAGGAATTTGTGGTTCCTGTGCGATGAACATCGACGGGTGTAATGGGTTGGCTTGCTTGACCAAGATCGAATCAGGGTCGTCCGCTTCGACAATCACGCCGTTGCCGCACATGTATGTCATCAAAGACCTGGTTGTGGACATGACTAATTTCTACAACCAGTATAAGAGTATCGAGCCATGGTTGAAGAGGAAAAGCCCGCCGCCCGTGCCGGGGAAGGAGATACTGCAGAGCAAGAAAGATAGGGCGAAGCTTGATGGGATGTACGAGTGTATATTGTGTGCTTGTTGCAGTACTTCTTGTCCTAGCTATTGGTGGAATCCAGAATCATATTTGGGACCAGCAGCTTTGCTTCATGCTAATAGGTGAGACTAAATCCTTTCTTTTTTGGCACGTCTTTAATGTTTTTAGGTTGTTTGTCTGATATTTCCATTTGGGATGTTCTGGATTTTGATTATTTGGGGATAGTTTGCTTGTTTGATTCCTTGGCCTTGGTGGGTGATGAAGGGTAATTGTTTTCTTCTTACTTTATGGATTTGTTGCTGTTCATTGATGCTTTTGCTTTGGCAAATCAAGTGGCAGGGTTGATTGTTTTTATGTTGATTGGGATTTTGAGGGAAATGGGTTTTTTTCTTCTGAG
>NBIL01099344.1:511-13633 GCA_002752925.1 Viola pubescens var. scabriuscula | reverse complement strand
GATGGTAGAGTACCAACTAGAACTCGAGGTTAAATCTTACCTCCCCTCTAAAAATAAAGTTTATTTTATCATTAATTTGACTAAGCTTAGGTGAAGTATAATCTTAAATTTCCAGATCAACTCTTGTCAGCTCGGAATAATTGACAAAACTCCAAAAACATTAAAACACCTTTCCTTTCTATATTACATCACTCATAAAAAAATCATTGCTTGCTGCTAACAAACTGAAACTGTAAGCAACTCTTCCTTGATTCATAACCTATTTATGTGATGATTTAAGCATATTTCTCACATGGGTATCTTCTCAAGGTCAATGACACACCTTCTTTTCTTCTTGGTTTGTTCACTTTTCTTGATTCCTTCGAGCACCCATCTTCTTCAATCAAACGAAGGGAATGAAGAAAAAGGGCACATCTCTGTACTCGTAACAGATAAAGGTATTGACTTTGGCAAGGATTTGTTGATAGAGAAGGCTATATCCACTCTAATCCCACTTCAACTATCAGATATTCAAAAGTCAAGGAAGATCCCATTGATTGGTAGAGTCAAATTTGCCCTAACTAATATCACAATTTATAGTGCCAGTATTGCTTCTTCCTATGTTGAAACTGAAGAAGAGGGTTTGTTGCTTGTTGCTTCTGGCGGTGCGAATTTGAGTATGAAATGGGAGTATTCTTACAAGAACTGGGCGTTTAAGGTTTCAGACAGCGGAGATGCCTCAGTTCAGGTATGCAAATGTCTGCCTTTGTTTCTCTTTTTGGAAAAAAACATTGTAAATTTGCAATTATCTGAATATTAATCGTAGTAATCAGAATTTTGAGTGCTGAAAAGATCATGTCAGTGTAGTTTTCATTGACCTGAGATATACAGAAACATTGTTGAGAGCTATTATTTGAGTGGGAAGGCTACAAGAATAGATATTTCTCATGCATTCTTTCGGGTAGTTGTTAGTTTTAGCATGAATGTGGTCAAGACAATAATAAGTGGGAGGGATCATATGAATTGAGTAGGATGGAGATTTCGAGCCAAAAGATAGCATCGGAATCGGACAACAAAAAGAAATGTAACAGACAGTAGGAAACAAATGAATAGAAAGATGTTGTTAGCTAGCGTGTTGTGGTGCCGATTGTAAGGTCGCATCACTCTTAGCTTCTTAGCTGAAAAAATTTCAATTAGCAGATCTTGTTGAGTGAAGTATCAACATGTATGAGCTTAGATGCTACTGTTACTAATTCTTGTGGTAGTTAATTTAAGAGTCTGGTGTAGTAGTGACTGTAGTGTATTGTTCGTTTACCAGTTTACTACTTTTCTTTAATTGGAATGAAGAAATCATGTTTAATTTCCTTTCACTAAACCTAAGATGATGTATGTGTGCTGTTTTGCGAAGGTGCAAGGCATGGAAGTGGAGGTCGCTGTAGGGGTGCAAGAAAAAGGAGGAAGTATTGAGCTGTCTATCTTGGACTGTGGATGTGATGTGAAAGATATCTCCATCAAGGTGGATGGTGGTGCATCTTGGCTTTATGAGGGGTAAGCATTCCTCTCAAATAATTGAGGTTTTAGCTGAGGTGCTGTCTCGTTGAAGATGGCGACAAGTATTTCACAGGACTGAAGTTTTGTGAAAAAGAAAAAAAGCTGCATATGGTAAACATTATTTTCAGGGGCATGTTTAGCATATACATTAAAAAGAGTGTGGTTAAATGCCCTAAGCAAAAGGAAATAACTTGGTAACTTATTGAACTGCCTGACTCGAATGGATTTTCTCCTTTTTTCACCACCCAGTTTTTGTTTTACTCCCCCGGCATGTTCCCTATTTCATATACTCATCGCAACTTTGTCCTCTTTGTCTTCCAGGATATTTGATGCTTTTCAAAAGCCATTAAGGTCTGCAGTAGAAGCTGCTATTTCCAAGAAAGTCAAAGAAGGGATGGGGAAACTTGACTCCAGATTGCGGTCACTTCCCAAACAAATACCATTAGGCCATGTTGTTGCATTGAATGTTACTTTTGTTGACGACCCTGTGTTGACCGATTCTTCAATTAAATTTGGAATCAATGGTTTATTGACAGCATCAGAAAATTTACTATATCCCGATTATCCTTACTATCACCAAGTAATACAGCCTTCTTATTCCAGCAACAAATCACCACAGATGACCAGGATATCTATAGATGAAGATGTTCTTAATACCGCCGCATATGTATATTTCAAAGTGAGTTCTTGCATTTCTAAATCTTGAACTTATATGATTATGCTTTCTTTTTTGAATGATATGGTAATAAGTTTAATAGGTGGGCACTTGCATGCATCATTGTTATAGTTTAAACTAATGGTTCTTGTTATTTTCTTGTCAGGCAGATTATTTTGTATGGAAGGTTGACAAATTTGTAAATCAATCCCTTCTAAACACTTCTGCATGGGAAGACGTTTATCCGGAACTGTACAAGCAATACCCAGATGATGACATGAGTCTGAATATATCAGTAACCTCTCCACCACTCATAAAAGTATCGGAGCATGGCATCGATTTCACCATTTATTCAGATGTCTCAGTCAGTGTTTTGGATGCTGGTGAAGTTATACCGGTTGCATGTCTCTCATTTGTATGTTGGTTAGATTATGTCTATTGTTCCTGTAGTTTACCTGGACTTTTATCAGCATGCTGTGTTTCGTTCTGATGTGCAGCTGTTTGTTGTTTCAGGTGATCGATGCTTCATGCTCTCCAGAAATCTTAGAAAATAAACTAGCTGGTGTTCTAGAAGTTACGCACTTTACCGTGTCTTTGAAATGGAGCTCCATCGGGAACACGAGTATCAATTTACTTGAGGTGTGTTAAAATGATTATGCGTTTCTGCATTAATAGACCTGTCGAAATCATTTCAATTTTTTGATCTTAGAACAAGTCTTTTAATAATTTATGGTTTGCCTAAGTTAAGCTTGAGATGGTATTCTGAGTGAATGGTATCAAAATGAATATACTGCTCATTGCAATACCCACTGTAGTTGAAAATTGCCCACGGAACACTCTTCTGTCTGTTATTTTAGTCTGTTTCGAAGGAGGTCAAGAACTCGTTCGATTCTGTTTCAATTCATTCTGAGTCGAAGATTTGGCTAGAACGTTTTTTTCCCTTTCTGCACAGCAGCTGATAGTTTATAACTTGGATCAGTTTGTTAGTCTCACAACCTCTTAACTCTTTTGCAGTCGGCGTTGTCTGATGTTCTCGAAACTGTCTTAATTCCATACGCCAATTCGCGCCTTACGCGGGGATTGCCGCATTTTTATGGGGTTAGTCTTCAGAATGCTGAGATTCACAGTAAGGAATCAAAGATCATTGTACACAGCGACCTTGCCTACACGTGACAGTGTGCCATCCCAGATTGCAGTCTTGTACCGCAGATTAGACAGATTCGATTCGATGTCCAAGATGCTGTATGCATCGTGTGTTTTAGTTAAACACAACATTGTCTGCATTTGTTTGTAACATTCTAACACTTAGCTAAGTTTGTTTTAATTTTCGGTTTGGAAAATGTTTAAATAAAAATATATCTTTACGTTGATTGAATTTATGTCCTTTAAAAAATAAAAATAAAAGCTTTACTTTTCAGTGGCCTATCTTATATTCTTATTTGTGCAGAAATAAATAAATGAATATTAATATTTTAAACACTTGAAAAAGGGAGAATAGCAAAATCCCTAGAATTAATTTCTCCCCTTTTTTTCATTCTGGACTGGGCCTCTCACGAACCAAACCGGCCGGTTCATCTATAACCCAAACCTAAAATAAAAACAAAAACTCCTCCGTTTCTCTCTCTGTTAATAATAAACCCAAAACCGGACGCCTTTTTTCTCCTCAGTTTGTTTGTCATCCTTCTCTGCTTCAATCGCGCACCACATATGCACCCCACACCCCTTCGCTACTAATTAACACCAATTTTACCCGCCAAAACCCAAACACAACTCAATTTCAACGTCTCAAATTTTTGTTTTTTCAAATCCAATCTCCCTCTCTTCCTCCTCCCTCATCTCTCTTTCCTCGCCGTCTGGTCCCCCCTTCTCTCTCTCGCTCGCTCTCTTTCAAACGGCGTCGTCTGTGATGCTCCTTCGTGTTTGATGCGTAATGATGGGTATGGATCCAGCGGTGGATATTGCGGTTGTTGCTGCTCCTCCTCCTCCTGTGTTGGAACCGGAAGGTGAGGTTGTTGCGGTTGGGGAGAAGAGGGATTTGGAGAGTGGGGAGGAGGAGGTTAGGCCCGCTAAGAAGTTGAAGAATGTGGAGGAGGAGATGCAGCGTGTGGCGGAGATTGTGATGGTTTTGTCGGCGATGGCGGCAATGAGGAGTGGGAAGCAAGGAGAGGGTAAAAGCCCAACGGAGGTGGAGGTGAAATTGATGGCGGAGGCTAGGGCAAAATTGGTAGAAATTTGTCTGGGTTTATCGCCAAAAGATTTAGTTGGGAAAGATGCAATTGGGACCGTTATTGAAGATCTAGGGCTCAATTGGAAAGCTAAAGATCCGCGCTCTGGGTTTCGCCCCTCACGGATGTCTATCAAAGAAAAATTCTCTCTTTCCAAGCGGAAGGTAGTATCTGAAATGCCAATCTTGAGAGTAAACACAGGTTTAGGGTTTCTTATTTGTTTGCTTGTTTGTTTATTTTTTGTAGCTGGAGGAAGCAAAGATATTTGCTGCGACTTCTATGGCGTATAATAATTCAACACCCGCTCCTCAAGTGGCACAAATGGGATTTGGGCAGACACATACTATGCGGATGATAAATTCAACTGATAGGCCTAGTAATGCGGCATTGCATTCGGGGGGAAGTCCTGCTGTTGCTGCCTCTGCTTCTTTGCACCCTGGGAACATTTCATCTGTGACTGCTGCTTCTGCACCTATGATGAATCAGATGCAGAATGCAGAAGTGAGAGGAGGCTTAGCTAGTGGTCAGATAGGTCGGGAGTCAACTGTAACTGCAGCGGCAGGGTTAGGTCTGAATAGAAGTGGAAAGACACAGACTAAAGTGGAGGGAGGACCAAACGTTTCGTATGCACCACAACTGCAAGGTAATCATCTGAGCTATTCCCTTTTATCTGGGCATATCTTGCTTTATTGATCAATGTTTGTGAATAGTCTACATGGGGAATTATGGAACGTGGTATTTAAATACAGGGGTTATATTTGTTTCTGATTTGTTTTTGCTTGGGTTGGTAGTGGTGATAATATTTCATATAGCATCAGTTTATTCCAATTTTATATCAGAGTTTTCTATAAGATAAACACCATCAGACTGTGCCTGTTACTTTACTTCTCAACATTTTCTTTCTCCATGTGCATTTGTTTCAAGTGATATATATTAATCATTCTTCAATTTGTTCTGCTTTGAAATATTGATCTGTGGGTATCAGTTTTCTCCTCTTTGTTGAAAAGTTTAAGGATATATGTTTTTCAAACTATTTAATTGCAGTACATGCTTCTGTAAATCATCTACTGGTTAATACTCCAACTTGGTCTATACATCCACATTCTACATCCTCAGGTAAACCTATATTGGAAAATAAGGTGCCGAATCACAATCCTGTTAAGGTTGACGGAACTTCTGAAATGGGTGGTGTGCATCAGACCTCTTCTCAATTGGCAAGAGATCAAACATTCAGGCCATTTGTCACTCAAAATTCTCCTGCAAATTTGCCGACCGTGCATCCACCTATGCAAGGCATGAAATATGTTCAGCCTGCACCTCTTTTCACTAGTCACAATGAAATTGTTAAAATTGTTCAAAAGTTATTGCAACCAAAGCTCCCTGAACACCCCACATGGACTCCTCCTTCGAGGGAGTATATGAATAAGGCTGTGCCTTGCCAGATGTGCAAGCATGCTGTCAATGAGGTAGAAACTGTAGTTCTCTGCGATGCTTGTGAGAAAGGGTATCACTTAAAATGTCTAGAAGCAATTAGCCAGAAAGGAATTCCTAGAGGTGAGTGGCACTGCCCTAGGTGCATGGCACTAAGCAATGGAAAGCCCTTACCCCCCAAGTATGGTCGTGTCATGAGAAGTATGACACCTCCTAAAGGGTCTTCTAACTCAGCTGGAGCGCAATTGCCGTCTGAGAAGAAAGTAGGAAGTACAGATTCAAAAGTCAGTCAAGAGAAGTTCTCAGCAAGTGGAAGCTCTGCTTTACAAAATGCAGATAGATTCATTCCAGCAGGCATGAACAATGCCGAGTCAGCATTGCATTCAAAGATTCCCAATGACGTACAAATTCTGGGGCATACCACATCAAGTGGGAAAGATGCAGATCAAGGGGTCTCTGCTGGAACTTTATCAAGTAACTCAATGGAAAGATCTACTGAGAAGACTCAGGTACCTAAATCAACGACGGAAGAGCCATCAGCTTCTGAGTCAAGTTCTCAGCGCCCAACTGTAGCATCCGAGAATGTTGATAAGAAGGATGAAGATTGCAAAGCCCCTCTTATGTCACAGGAGCTTATCCAAAAAGAGCTACCAAACTCTTCTGAACTTCGTTTGAAGACTTCTTTGGGTGACTCCATTATAGACAAGTCAGAGAGTGTAAGAGAAACTAACGACTCTACCCTACAGCTTGATAACAAAGACAGTGAGCAACACGTGCATCAGAATTCTGTTGGAAGTTCTGAACCAGATAATGGAGCTGGAGAGCGAGCTGATTCGTCTTCAAATGGCTTGCAAAGTGTAGAATGGATTGGAGATGCTCTCAAAACTGTGGATGATAAAACATTTTATGGGTCTTGTTGTGTCGGTGGAGTAGCATATAAAGTGCAGGATCATGCTCTTTTCCGGTCTAGCCTTGTCAAGGTGGTACCGTATAAGCTTCAGGTGAGATGATCATCAAGCATTTCATTTATTTTCACTTCCCTCTCCCTTTCTGTTTGTTCTTCATCTTTGGCTTTCCAGCTGTTACATGCGCCTAGAGTTTGAGGTTTACTTCATTTGTTTTATTTGACATCTTTATGTTTTTTGCTTCTTTCTTTTTCCCTTGAATTATTTTTGTTTCTGCGTTTCTAATATGGGCTTGTTTTTTCTTAATTACAGGACATGTGGGAAGATGTGAAAACTGGAATTAAGTGGGTTCTTGTTAACCAGTGCTACTTTCCGAGCGACTTGCCCGAGGCTGTAGGTCACCCATGTGCCCCTGAAAGCATGGAGGTGAACTGCATTATATTTTTGTTATTTCTCTATAATCTGAAATCATGTTGTGATAGAACAATTTGATGGCTTCATATGCCAGTTGACTGGCTCGATAATTGGTTCATGGTCATATGTATGAATATGTTAACAGTCGCACAAGATATGTTGCTGAAAGCTAATGCAATCTATTCAAGTTGTTCTACTTTGTTAGAATTGGCACTTTTTGGATAGTGCGCGATCATGCATGTATTGATCCCTATGCTGCTCCTTTATAGGTCTATGAATCGAATCATGAAAGCAGTGTTATGGCGGGGTTGATTCAAGGTCCATGTGAAGTTCTCCCTTCTACCAAATTTAAGGAAAAGAGTGAAAAACAGAGCCAGCTAGGACCTGAGGCAAAGGAAAGATCACGACCACTTTTTCTATGCAAGTATGTCTTCCATTTATTAGATATTTACAAGCTATTTACCCTTTTTAAAGTGGTTTAAGTGAATTGCTGATAAATGTGCCCATGTGCATGAGTGCAATGCATATTTGTTTTCATCCCCTCGTTATTCATCCCAACCATCTTTTTGGAGAAATTGTTGATTCTTCCCATTTATCCTTATTATTTGAATTATCTAGGTAGACTTTGTATGCTATGAAGTATGAACATGTAACCCATGGAGTTTGCCTTCTAGGTTAATTACTTCCCTTTTCCTGTATTCTTTATGATTGTTTTCCAAAAAAAATGAAGGGATTGATGTTTAAGAGGAGTACTTGTTGGTTGCTTTTGTTGGTGGAATTCTTGCAACGTATCTGCGCATCTTAGTTAGAGTAATATATATACTTTTAAATATGAGCCTTAATTTTTACTTGGACATTTATATTCACTCTCTTTGTTAAGTTCAATTTATACTTCATCTTCTATTTAGTTTTGGATTTTTTAACCACCAGTTCCTTAGAAACCCATTGGATTTTGGGTAGGGGTTAGTTTCCTTCACCCTTCTTATCCCATGTGTGGGTAAGGCTTTATCCATTGGTTGAAACAACTAGTGACTTTACCATAAGATCATTTTACTAATCGAGTTAGTGCTTATAAGTTATTGCTGATATCTTGTTTTGGCATTCACTTTTTGAAGATGTTATTGCCAGTGCCATTTATTTGCTGGAACCATTGAGGGGAATGCCAGTGTAATGTACAATTAATGTTTGTTAGATAATGTTACATTTATCAACTTAGAATGAAAACTGGTAAATTAATAGTTAGACAACAAATTTCAGGAGTTATTAACCTTTACTTCATTTTCCTAGTAAACCAAGTGAGGACTTTTTAATGCTCGCGAATCTTTTATGGCTTTGATTCAAGCTAAGCATGATCTTTCCATGCTGAAACAACTTTTTTGTTTTGCAGATGGTTTTACGACGAAGTCAAAGGAAATTTTCAACCTGTTTTTGGTTAATATGGCATGGACATATTTTTGTGGACAAGAGTCTTTGATTTTGACAACTCACTGATGCTCCCTTTGATCAGGTATTCAAGAATGCAGAGGATGGTGTTAATTTTTGCCTTGTTAAAATTATGCTCCGTTTTCTGAGAATAGGAGTATATTTCACAGCTTATGTCTTTGTTGTGCATTTTGTTTCAAGCCCTGCACCATAAGATAAGTGCAACGAAGCTGTTACGTTCACTCGTCATATAGTTGACATTGTACTTACAGGGAGTGGGAGATGGGATTATATAGTGGACCTCTTGATGCTAAACATGCATATGTTTGCAATTATCTCATGGAGATGACACATATCTATAAGGCTTTTAGGTTGAGATGTATGTAAAAATAACCCCATGAAAGATAATCGTGTTGTGACATTCTCTGTTTGATTCCCTTTTACTTTGTCTTAGTCCAGCCTTGGAAGAATTATTGAGTTTTGCTTTCGTCCCATGTCTGCTGTGAAATCAGGTTATCTGTAACGGATGGAGCATTGAGAGATTCGTCGCTGTGAGTTTTAGTCCAATTACTTGTACAATATGTAGCTCTAGTTCTACTTCATGTCATTTTCATCATAAGAGTTCAATATTTTGACCATGTTTCACTGGGAAGTAAATTATTAAATGAAACAGCTCTATTCTCTCCTCTTTTTTCAAGCTTTTTTGTATTTCCTATATCTGTCTCTTTATATTAGATATTTTGGCTTTATGCCCTATTCTCATTGCTTTGTTGATAATTTTATATTTATTTATTTTGGATGGGGCTCTAGACGGATTAATAAGTAATTCCCATAACTGCCATGCACCAATTAAAATATTTTCCTTAGATTTCACAACGACCATTATAGCTTGTTTGGTTTGAATCAAAGTACTGGAACTCAATTGAATTCCAAATGAACAGCTTCTCTGTTTGGGATAATTTCTTTTTGATGGATTTTGATTCTAACTAAACAGAATGGCGAATGTTTAGTTTAACACGAGTTCTTCCTTGAAATGGTGTGATTCGCCTAGAATTCTATCTTACTCTACTAATTACTCTCATTCCCAGTGAGTGAACATAATGCAGAGCCTTCTGTCGGCAATTGTTGTTCTGTTCTTTTCCTGTTTCCTTATTTGTGAGAAAAGAGGAAGAGAAAATCACAACAAGGAAGGAGTGTTCCATTGTTATGAAAAGGTATGCTTTGAACTTTGAGTTATCTTTGAACATTGATTTTGATATGGCTGCGTGTTGGAGAGACTTGAAAAAAGGGTGGAAGTTTGGTATGGAAATCATGATTGGCCTGTGGTGTTTTGAAGTGGGGTTCTCATTATTCTTTGCACTGTTAACAAATAGGGTTTCGACCACTCTGTTTTTGGACCCAGGGAAATCATGCATTGCCAAATTCCCATTTTAGAAGTTTCACTTTACCCTGAGGCAAACGATGCACAAAAAGTGCTTGTCAAAATGCCAATTGGGCACACATAATTATTGCCTTTCTTATTATTTTGGTTTCAATAATTTCTAGATCCATTTGCAAGGTTAGGGAACTCAAACTCGAAACTTAACTCTTCTTCTGCTTTACGGAAATTACCAATGAGTTTACGCGTATTATTGTTCATTCCTTCATTTAGGTTTGTATGCGCAGATTAAATATCATTTCTCAGTGATATATCTTGGCAATTTTCTGGTGTGGATGCTGTTCTTTTTAAGTCATCAGTCCATATGTTTTTATCTTAGAATTGCAGAAACTGGAGTGAATTGGGTAGGACAGGACATAAATAATCACGTGAATGAACCATGGCTTTAACTTGTTTGATAATCATCCTGTCTTAAGTCCTAAATTTCATGCATGTCTGCAAGTTCCAATACAGTGGAAATTATATTAGCTATATAGCTAGGAACTTATAGATGTCTCGTTTAATTATATTATTTTGGTTTTGGCATTTAATTCAAGGCTGTCAATCACATACCCGTGAGTGTTTCGATTTTGTCATCGGTACGGGAAGTATCGGTCTATGTCAAAATACCGGTTTCGGTTGGCATCTCGGATTATTTTCAAAAATTCAACACACTTATGATACATTTTTTTAGTATTGGGATGAGACGTATGGTTTATATCGGTTAGTATTTAACCGGTATAACTCATATGGAGTTTTTTTTAATCTCGATTTTAGTATTGAGATGAAACTATATATATATATATATAGGATAAGGTTTCTTCTTTTCTGTTTTTACTGTGGATAAGAACTCAACTCATGTTTGTACCTTGCCTGATAAATCCAGAACCAAACCATTACTATGTTTGACTGATGATTGCAACTTTGTTCCTCTAAATTGTTACAAGAACCATGCTTTGGATAAGGTTGTCCAATCCGGAAAAAAAATGTAATGGAAACAATCACCCTAGCTATGAGGAGTTGAGGATCTTGATCATAGGCCTATACATTAGCCGCAACTTACTAGCAGCTAGATGCTAATAAAACACATGGTCACATGGCTAACATTTAAAGCCATTAACCAAAGAGTAATGTTTAATTAGTTTATTAGCCTCTAATAGACTCATTTAAGGGTTTCATGATATCTTAATTAGTGTCAAACTCAAAAGATATTTTGTTTCTTGGATTAAACTATTCACAAAAGGTAGAGATAATTAAGCAAGTTTACCTTAAAAAAATTCGGTATTTTGATGAGGAAGGGTTGCCAATTAATAGCCACACACGTTAATAACTAATACTCTCTCTGTTTCCAATTAAATGACTCTTTGAAATAGTAAAAAAATATTTCAACATGATCTTTGATCTTATTTTATTTCACATTGTTTCATTTTTACTCCTAATTTCCATTCAAATTAAAACACAATCATCAAATTGGTTGATCTATAAAAAAATAATTATCATTTGCACAAAATATTGGCTTCGAAAAAGATAAAATGATAAATATTATGAACAGTAAAAATTTATAGAAAAGTGACAGTTATTGGGAAACGAAGGGAGTACAATTTATTGGTATCAGTAGCATGAGACTCTCATCCGTTAAATAAAAGATTGTAACTTTTTATATACCATAACGGTATAAGCAATCTTCAACCTTGATCTGTCATTATTTAAAGTTTGTTCATTATACTCTCATCTTTAAAGCAAACACATTCAACGCTCACGGTTGATAAAACCATGTCATTTATAAAGTGTAGTGTGTAAGCATTGTTAATAAGCTATATTGGTTTTGTCCACCTTCACTATAAATCGAGAGAATGGACAAAACCATGCTAGGAATGCAGTAACTCTTTAGGGCTTTAGAGTCTGAACACATACTCGAACGAGAATTATTCTCCTCTTGGTAAGACAAAAACAACACTAAAAGAGACCGAAAATAAAATTAATTTGACCCACACGGGACAGTAAAGAGAAGAAAGAAGAACTTTACTCCGAAAGAAAGCAGATATATTGAAATATCATCACTCACACCATATGAGTCCTTACTATAAGCCTGCCTTTGACCTATAAATCCGAATCTAAAACGGGGCCGTAATTTGAGTCACAGACAATAACACATGACACAACCCTAACTAACTAACTTCTTTTTTGACAATTCCCCTCGAAAACACAAGCCTAACTACCATCTTTTTTGACCATTCCCCATCGCATTCTTTTCACCCCACCAATATATATAACTTTTCCACCCCTCTAGTCTTGGTTGTTTGACTACCCTAAACATCTAAATTTAGCTTTGATTAACATAACAATCGAGTGATAAAATAACGTATCCACCTTTAACTCAGGTTTTAAATTCGAATATGAGAAATAAAAAGAACTATACTGAAATAGTCACCTTAATATATTTAAACATAATTAGTCTCATGTCACGATGATAAAAAATAAGTAGTAGTAGATCGAAAAGACTTTATTAACAAACTTTGTAGCGTGGGATATAGGTATTGGCTAGGCCGGTTGTTGGAAGTTAAAAGGGAAGGTGAAAGGAGCAAGAAAGAGTGGAAACCGGCATCGTTCATGTGAACCGGCGACTATCACGGTGGTGTGGATTTTGGGATATGGTTAGCAAAAGGAAAAGAACTGGGGCCATTAGTTGAAAATTAGAAAGCAAGATTCCGGGTCTTTTGGAATTTTTCCTAGTTTGAAAAAGTGAATTAGAACTAATTAATTCTATTTGATCAACCTACAAGACCATTTACTCGACTATGGTTTAATTTTGTTTACAGGATATAACTAGGGTGTGTTTGGCTCCCCTAGAAAGAGTGCCATGCTTTCTTGTGTTGAAAAATGAAACAAACAAACTCTTTGGTTAATTTAGCGATTAATAATATGAAATGACTGCTTATAACCACTTTTAGGATGTTGTGAGTAGTTAAAGAAAGGATTAGGTAACGAAATAAACCTCGATTTCTGGGAATGATTGTTTAATTATAATTACGATCTTACTATTTGGCCATGATTTGGCCCTTAATTAATCAATTAATAAACTCATTCGTCGGTTCTTTAATGTGATCATAATAATTACTTAAT
>NBIL01099297.1:0-10875 GCA_002752925.1 Viola pubescens var. scabriuscula | reverse complement strand
TGTTATTGACAAAAAGGATTTCTGACACTTATGAGAATTGAGCTTTCAAATTAGAAGTTCCCACTGATTTTTTTTTTTCATCATTGGGATGTGTGGGTATAGTCAGCTGCAAAAGTCTGATCCTAAGTCCCGAAATGTGAGAATGCAAAAACAAACTGGGTTATGTTAAAAAAAAAAAATGGTGTAGTTTCTTCAGAATAACTTGGAAAAACTCTATAATGCAGCTGAGATAGCTTGGTATGAGAGGCAAAAGCAATGGGTTGGTGTTCCATCTAGAAAGCCACAGAGAGTCTCTGGAGAACCAATTATGAGGTATTTACTACATTTTTAGTGGTAAATTGACCCGTGCATTTTCTTTTTTCTCCTCTGTTTTCATAGTGTTCTCTATTGTTATGTGCTGCTAAATATTGTTTGTTCCTTACTTGACAATTTTATCATATTCTCCACACTTTTATGTTACCCAATTCATTAGTCAGAAGCTTGTCCTATTCGTATCTTCATATTAAAGTAAGGGTATGTAGAGCCTCACCCCTAAAAATTAAAAAAAAGGGTAAGGAAATGCAGAAAAACAAGTGCGTATAAAACTTTGTTAAACTTGAGCTCAAAATTCTTAAGATGAGGGTATGGGTACAAAAATCTTGTCATTTAGAGAAAAGAATTATTCTGCTGGAAGTTGGTATGGTATTTCCATATAACCCTATGGTTCTCCCTTGGTCAGGTTTTGTTATGTTGTCCGGGAGACTTTCTCTTGTTAAGGAAATTCTGTGTCCGCATACACACACATTGGCTCTTCTATTTGTTTTACTGTTATGTGCAAATGCTTAGGAATGCATACACACACCGTATCTCTTGCCTCTTTTAGTTCATGGTCTGGTAAATTTCATGGATGCTTATCGTATATATGTCCAATCGCCAGCCTAATACCTTTATTGCCAAGAGCAACGTAACCATGGAATCTATATTTTTGCAGCTGGACCAAAACTTATGAAGATCTGCTTTGTTCCACTGAACCTTTTCAACAACGAATACCATTGGCGGTAAGTTTTCTGGAGAAACATGCCTTTATTTTTTACTTCTGAACCATCAATTTGGAGACAAGCTTAATGTGTCTGTGCTTGTTTGGTTGGATCTGCAGGAGATGGTGGATTTTTTAGTTGACATATGGCATGAAGACGGCCTGTATGACTAGAAAAATACTAGAGAATCTATTCTTGTGGCTGCAAACTTTTGTTTTTTTTGGAGGTCAATGAAGATGATGAAGCAAACCCAAAAAGAGTAAAAAAAAAGAGATTGAATGGTTTTATACTAATAGGTTCTCTTATTCTTGTACTGTTCAAGGTTTGATCAAGATAACAAAGTGTGAGGGATTGTTTTTCTGGATGAATGAAGGAGAATATGAACTTTGCTTGCGAGCAAGTTATAATGGACTTTTCAGTTTTCACGTGTTCTTTTATTTCAGATCATGGGATTGCAATTTTTCAAGGTTTTTTGTCGGAAAAATAATTATTAGTAGAAAATAAAATGCTAGTGGTCAAAGTCAATGGTCAAAGTTCTTTTTTTTTTTTTTAATGCAAGAAAAATGTCCAAGTTCAGCTGCTGAATTTCTTTCCAATCTTGTTCTAATCTTCCTTGTGTATTTTCCAACATATTTATCCGTTAATTTTCCTTTTTAACTTTTCTTTTTTTGGTTGTGGAATTATACAGATTGTGGACTTGACAAGTCCTGGTTGTTTTTGGACTAGAAAGAAAGACCAAAACGCAATTAACTTCTTCAACTCATAAATTCTTATACATATAGAAAAAGGAAATCTCAATTGAGTACAAAAAAGAAGAAGCAGAACATGATAATGAAAACAACTGGATGTCAGTGAGCTATGGGCTGAATTAAAGTATTTTTATAATCGGCTTTAATTCTTTAATTTTGTAGGACACTTTAAAATTTGGTGGGTTGACTTATAAAAAAAAAAAAATTGTGGGTTGGCGTACGTTATTTCTGTCGAATAAAAAATGAGTCCCAATTCACTTGATTTGTCGCATATAAAATATTACTTTTGTGTTTTCGAAAGAAAATTATAATTAATAACACATAATATTTTTTATTTATTGACTTATTTAAGATGTTAATTAATAAAAAGAGATTTACGCGACATTTTTTAGATTTTTAGATTTTTAGAACTCATTTTTTTCCATTAACCCTAGAAGTGAAAGGTCTAAGCACATTTAAATTTTAATTTCCGGTTTCAACAAACTTAGTTTTCGGGTATTGTGAGCAACTTAGCACATACAGACACGGGATATTAAAAAGAAAAAACATCACCATTTTTAGCTGCGAGTCAGTCAGATAAACAATCTGTGGCATCTAAGGAGCACGTCTTCCATTTGCTCTTCCAAACGTCACTCTCTATCCCATATAAGCAAATTATACCCAAAAGAAAAGTCTCTCGCATTTTGCTATATAGGTTCATATCTATATTTGGGTTACCGAGTCCATTGCAGTCATCCGGGTGAATTTCAGTTCAAATTTTCTGCTAAAGGTGCGTTCTTTGATCAATCTAAGAGTACCCATTTGCTTATTTTACCTGAAACTGAATTTAGAAAGGCTTCTTATTAGATTTTTTTCAGTAGATTGTGAGACCCAGTTGCTTGGGATTTTTATGTGTGAGGTTTATGTGTCTCAGGGATCATGGAGATCGATAAAGCAATCAGAGAAAGTGATGACAGAAGGCTCAAAACCAAGTACAACAACGCCATCTATGTTATTAGAAGAGCTCTTGCCTTGTACTCGTGAGTTCCTCTCTTGGTTTTGTGTATTGGTTGGTTGTTTGTAGCTTAGTGTTTTTTAAACTGATGCTGTGGTTGTGTTAAAGGGTTTAGAATGGGGGGAAATCGTTTTATAGCAAAGAAAAGTTAAGAGGGGATAAATGATAGTTTTGTTTTTCTCACAGCAGTCTGGCAAAGTTAAGAGAGGGTGAAACTTTTTTTGTGGTTTATTTGCATGCAATCTCACAGCAGTCTGGCAAAGTGTAGGATCTTATAAATTTTTGTTTGATTCCATTTCCCATTCTAAATCAATTGGATGTGAATGGGACAGACTTGTTCTCTTCACCATCCAGTTTCAGCATCCCCTTAAAAGTATCAGGTTGTTTAGATATTTATTTCTATTTCAAGGAATCCTCTATCCTGTGAAATGGTTCTCATTTTTTGAACATCTAATTTTTTGTCAATTTCCTATTCATGTCAAGAGATGAAACAAGTTTCGTACGAGAGAATTTGGTTTCTTATCTGTGATCTAATAACGGTGATCTGGAACGTTGCTTATGTGACCTCTTCTGGGTCCTTATATTCTCTTTGATAGTTCTATGGTTCTTAACCTCATCTAGTATCCACTGCATAAAGTGTGCTGATGCTTCTCAGTACTAAAATGTTTTTGTCAACAGGATAGAGGAGGTTGCCTTCAGCTTTAATGGAGGAAAAGATTCAACTGTAGGTTTTCATCTACATTTGTTAAATAACAATCCTGTGTTTGCCTTTTGTATTATTGATAGTGGTGATTTACATGGATGTGTAGGTTTTGCTGCACCTACTTAGGGCTGGTTTTTTTTTGCATAAAGTGGAGCAAAGTTGTGCTAATGGGGATCTGAAAGATTTCCCGATACGAACAATATATTTTGAAAGTTCTAGTGCTTTCCCTGAAATCAACTCATTTACCTATGATACAGCCTCCAGGTGAGAAATTCTTCTTTTCTTCAATATGTTTTTTCCTTGATGAAACGCAGAATTAGTAAAAGTATTTCTTAAAGATCATTTTTGTGCAATTTAGTGTCATATTTCTAATATTTGGCCTATTGCGCATTGGCGCATCTAGTGTTTAACCGAATTACTTAAATGACATATTCACTGAGAGCTTAATTACTCCATTTTATGTGAGCAGCTATGGTTTACAACTGGATATCATTACCACAGATTTCAAGTCTGGGCTGGAAAATTTACTGAAGACTAATCCCATCAGAGCTATTTTTCTTGGTGTTCGAATTGGTGATCCTACTGCGGTACGTTTTATGCTTTGTGTTGATGACCAGTATCCCTTTCTCATGCCATCTTATCCATGGGATTCTTTCTGGAATTCTTATGGTCTTGAGATATTAAAAGCAAAGGTGCCTGAGTATCTGCCTTTTTTTCCCCTCAATCTTGTAGGTAGGCCAAGAACAGTTCTCCCCTAGCTCACCTGGATGGCCACCTTTTATGAGAGTGAATCCCATTTTGGATTGGTCTTATAGGTACTGTTAGGAGACAATTGAAGTATTTGTTAGATGAATCTAATATACATGTTATGACGCCCAATGCTTTGCTAATATTGATGGATCTGTGTTGTCTTGGTCTCTATTGCCTGTGCAAGGAAATTTTACTTTCTACTTGACATCAGTAAGTTCTTTTATTCTGACTTATCTGGGTATCTTTGCAGAGATGTTTGGGCCTTTATTTTGACATGCAAGGTCCAGTACTGCAGTCTCTACGATCAAGGGTAATCCTTCCTCAATGCTACTTGAAATATTAGGATTTACAAATAAAAGTTTTAAGCTTTCTTGGTGGAATCTTATAGTGCATTCTATACTTTTTAATTTGACCAGCCTGGGTCTTAATGTTAATGTAGAATTTATGCTCACTTGAATACCAACTGCTTCTACTTGGTCATTAATGGTCTGGTTGCTCTTCCCTCTCTCCCTCTCCACAGATACACTTCTATTGGGAGCATACATGACACTGTTCCAAATGCATTGTTGTCTGTCAGTGATTCCTCTAGTTGCAAAGAAAAGTTTAAGCCTGCATACTTGCTTTCTGATGGAAGATTAGAACGAGCAGGGAGAGTAAAGAAGTTTTATCCTCCCGTTACTGGACACATTCCTGTTGCTGGCAATGGCCCAGACGGTATTTATTCACATAAACACAACGTGCTCATAGCCTCAGTCATTGCCGTGGGGGATGAGATTCTGTAAGTTCCTCGTAGCTATTATATATTTTTATTCTTATAAGCTCTCTTTTATATTGCCCAAGACTTGGGGCTCTGCCACATTTTAAGCAAGTAATTCATTTGACATCCTAAGTGTTGGCTGAATATATAACGATTTGTTGAACAGCTTAAACAGCTTATCTTGAGTACAATAGTTTAGCTCCTCTGGTTCCACGTATAAGTTTCCTTATCATTTATTTTGCTTGTGTTCCATTGTATCGCCTAAATTGGTTATCCTTTTTCAATCTGAAGTTGAATTTGCATTAGCTTGTTATAATCTTGCTGTCCTTTAGGAAATTGCATATTAGTCCCCAAATTATTAGTGAAGTTATGCTGCTTTATGTTGATTCCTCAGTTTCAGATGATATGTTTGATAATAGTGTAGGGCAAATAAGGAAACACGGAGTATAAATATGCCAAGTGTTCAAATATTACCCCCGCCCTCTTGGCATATCTGTGCTGTGTAGTCCTATTATCTCTTGTCATTTACTTCACCAACTGCTATTGCTGAAGTCTGTGGTGCTTTTGATTTGCTCCATAGCTCAGGTTCGGCACTGTTGAGGATGAGTTGGGACCTTCATTGTGTGGAAAACTTCATTCCATTGGTTGGTCAGTGTCACAAGCAACTGTTGTCCGCAATGATGTGAGTTACCGTCTATGAATATAATCTTCAGCATGGTTAACACGTGCACAATTTAAGTTTTATACATGTTTTTTCTGATGTATTTATGTGGTGGAACTGAATTGATATTTGGAAGATTGTATATAGATGGTGTTCATTGCCTGATTGGTGTGGCTTTCATATAGAGCTTTGGCATTTGCGTTTATTCCTCATTTTTTATTGCTTTATAATTGGATCAGATAGATTCTGTTGCTGAAGAGGTTGAACGTCAAACATCTAACACTGATATGGTAAAGCCTGCATTCTCTTTAGAGGTTTGATTGTTTCCTTCTTTCCGATGTATCAAATCGCTTTGTATTTTCATGCTTGTAGGTATTTTTATATGGAGGGGTGGGTCCATTGCACTCTGATGTTGCTCTAGCAGGTGTTGCAAAGGCTTTTGGGGTTCGATTGGTGAGTTTTTTCTTCTTTCTTTTTGAAATAAAAAAGGTTAATTATTGCTATTACAGTTTATTATTATTTAAAACGTTCTCCTAAATAATGTTCTGTTCTCCTTATTGATCTACTCTTAGTCTCATCTGTCATTTTACTAGATCTTTCATAGTGTATTGGAACAGTATGTGCATGAATTGGTCTTTAGTATTTTAAAATTTCTAGTTGAGTATCATCCCATTTTCTAATGTAGAAAAGGCAAATCCTAAATTTTCCCGACTAATACTCAAATGTTCCTGTTCGTCCCTTATCTTACTAGATTCCCAATATGGCCCCTTTCAGCTGAATCTATAATTTGACGTGTAACTCATACTATGAGCTAATAAAATTACATTGAATGGTTTCGTATCAATGGAATTTAACATATATTTAGTCAAAAAAAAATTAATTTAAACTGTTTAAGGACTAGAAGTTCACTATTGGGAATTTTTAAAACATAAGGACTGAGATAGAACATTGGGGAGTACATTACCCAAAATGAACCTACCACAGCGTAGAAGGTGCAGTTAGCTTCAGCTAACTTGTTGACCTGCAATGTTGTGATTGTGTTGTACTGATTCGTTATTTAGTGTTGCAATAACTGCATCCTTGTTTTTTGTAGGCTCCTGATGAAGAGTTTGAAGAATATCTTAGGCATCTTATTGGTGATCATTGCACTGGTGATCGAAATGAGGTAACGTGATATCTCTTACTGTAATGTTTGGTGATTTCATGGAGAGGATATAGTTATTGCTGCGGAATCAAAGTTTACTCTCCTTGGAGAAACTCTCTCGATTTGCAACTTTTTAAAGATCAAGCCACATATGTGTTTGTCAGAAGGAAACACAACTTAATTAAGTGATATGTTTTTATCAGAAGAAACCAAAAGTTAAGAGGGAAAGATAATCTTATGAGGACATCAGTGACTTTTTCCCCATAATCATCGTCTTAAATCTGTGGGGGTGTGAATGAAATGCATCTCAGCTGATCTGCGAACAATTCAAAAAAGGGCTCAAGCCTGCCTTTCATTGATAGTAGGATGATTTCCCCTGATATGCAATGCTTGTTTTTCTGCTTGGTGCGTAAATATGTTCTTGATGCTGATGTGTGAACAGTATACATCTTGTAAAAGCATTGCTACAATAGTTGAACCTTGCTGTCTGAATATTACTAGGATGCTTTCTAAGACATACGAGACTTGTTTTTCTGCTTGGTGCATGGCAATGTGCTGTGTTGTTGGTTGCTCTTAGTTGGAATGTTTTATTGTCATGCTCTGGTGTTTATGAGGAGATGTCATTATTGCTGTCTGCCTGTCTGTTGCTGGATTGTAGTTACATGTCCTTTTTGTGTGCTCAATATGCTACCCTCTCAATGTCAATACTATGCATTCGCACGCACAGAGCATCTTATTCTGCAGTGTCAGGTTTTGTGCAGCTTCAATAACTCATCTTTGCTTTTGCTTGTTTCAGATGGCTCTCTTGCCTGAAGGTATTACTGAATTATTGCATCATGAAAAGCTGCCAGTCCCTTTGGTATGTTTTTGAAAGCTAAACAATGATTATGACGTGATTGAGCTGTTTCCTAACAGGCAATATCATTGTGTCACTGCAACTGTGAAGTTAATGTTACATGATTCTCTTTGCAGATCAAGTGTCGGAATGTGATTGTTCTTGCCGCTGCTAACATGACTGAGCTGGAAGAGGAGTGGGGTTGTTTGATTGAACTGACAAAATCATGTGGTCTTTTGGAAGTGGTGGAACCATACATATCGAAGTGTGTATCAACAAATCTTTCTGAGGTATCCATCAAAGTTACCATCTCATACTGTTGTCAGTTGTCACCCCTCAACTATTCATGACTAGTTAGTTGCATTCAGTGCTAGAACTGAAGGTGGTTGCGTGTACTATGTCTGTCTTTCTCAAGCATCTGTACCTAATGCATTGTATTTTGATAAACATGCAAAACGATAAGGATTTTTCTTTTGGTAGCATCACTTTTGTTTTCTTGCACAAATGCAGGTGGAAGCTGCTCAACCTTTATCAAAGCTTTGTCTTGAATTTCCAGATGTTAGCATTGGTAAATTTCTTCCAACCTTATTTTTGAGTTGTGGTGTCTTCTCTCGTTGTGATCTTCATTTGGCGTTGTACAGGGGGGTATCGCGTATCAAGAAAGGGGCCCCTCATTGTTAGCTTTAAGGGCAAGGTAAAAGAATTTCACCATGATAGTAACTTTGACAATACAAATTCACTAGTAAGTTTTCCTTTTTTCTTTTGCTAATGATTATCCCTTGCAAAACTGGCTGCAGGAGGTATCAAGGATTGAATCAGCCATAGAAGCATTGCGCAAGAAGTTACCCCCCGGGACTCTCTCGGAAACTAAGTAAGTGGATGACTGCACTCATTTTTGGACTGCTGCCTCCGAAGCAGAAGAGCATGATAAGCTCATGTGATGACTGCATCGGCGAGTCTTAACCTAAGATGCAGTGAAGTTGAACATCGATCAGGGGTTGCAGAAATGACAGACCGGAAGAAGAAACAGTAGAAAGAAAGGATTACTGCTCGTACGTAACCTGGCAAAAATTATTTAGTTGAGAAGGTATAATTAGTCGAGCTGTCACGATGAACTTAATTTTAAGGAACTTTGAATTGGTGTTTAGGCAAAAGAGCTAATGAATGATGGAGCTCTCTAATTGTTTCTGTAATGTTGAATAAATTAGCTACCATCTATAGTTAACTTCATGGCCTTGTTTGCCTCTCGAGTGTTATTTAATTTTCATTTTGCCCACTAATTGTGAATTTAGAAGGAAGCATACTACTAAGTGAATGCGTTCTAGGCTGATATGTTATTTAGTTTTAGGATTTTGTGGCATGATCTTTTCTTAATTATTCATTTATTTATTTTATAAGTCACTTAAAAATTTAGAAACTTCATTTCTCACTGACATATGACAGCGCTAATCAATTGTGTTAGTTTGTGTGCTCATGACATAACATTTAAGGATTAAGTTTTTTCCCTTATGATTATCGTAATAAGAGACTTTAAAACTAAATGCTACTACATAAAAACAATCCTAAAATTAGAAAATATGATTAATTAAATTTACATCAATTAGAAAAACATGACCAAATTGGATCATCAAATTATAATTTTACCAAATTAATTATTATTTTTCATGAATTAGGGCTAGTTTATGACTTTATGGTGTGGATTCTTGGATGTGACACGCGTCCTCTCCGTACTGATCAGATAACGAACCTATTTGAGCGGCAAAGACTAATCCTGAAAAATATGAAACTGAAATAAAAAGTTCATTACTTGAGTTTATAGAAGAGGAAGAGGAAGAGGAAAATGGAGGACAAGCAAAACGACGCAGCAAACAAAGGCTTAGCGGGTACGGGTTTGGATCTCCCACCAAACCGCCATGGAAATTTGAAAAGTGCTTCCGATGATCAAAACCTCCTAAACATCCTCCGCGAATTGAAATCCTCCAGAAACCCGGTATGCCCGCACTCATCTTGTTTTTACATGATACAAACAACTGGGTCCTCTAAAAAAATTCATCTTTTGAATTTTTCAGGCCGTTATCAACTACGGTGCGTCGTGGTAAGCAGCTGTGTGTTCCTATTTTTTTGTGTATTTGTTTGTTTTGTGTTTGCGCGGTAGCTGTTTGATGTTATGCTTCAATGAGAGTTGGGGAAAGAGATGGCGTTATATTGACTTTTGATGGGTGTTTTCAGGTGTCGTGTGTGCAGTCAAATACTGCCTGCCTTTTGCCGCCTGAGCAACAACTTTCCTAAGATGTCGTTTGTGTATGCGGACATCGATGAATGCCCTGAAACCACCCAGCATATTCGTTACACTCCCACGTTTCAGTTTTACCGCGATGGAGAACGAGTAGATGAGATGTTTGGTGCCGGAGAAGAGAGGCTGCATGATCGCTTGTGGCTGCATTCGTGAATTGCCATTCCAATTGTTATGAACTTTGATTGTGTATGCTCTGTATTTGTCAAAATATATGAAAACCCTCGTCTTCAATAACCAAGCAATTCTAATACTAATATCTTTTGTTGGTAATAATCTCTGTTATGTCGACAGCAAACAACAATTAATGCCTTTATAATTGATCAAATTAAATGGAAATAGCATTATAGCATCTGGATTCTGGTAACAGTTGTCAATGACAACTGAGAAAATGGGACAAAAAGGACCAAACAGAGTGGCCAAGAAATCAAAAATCCTACTTAAGAAGAAATTGTAACAGTGAAAAATTCATGAATGGAATTAATGTATCTTCTAAACGACTACTTAACACAAACTTAAAGCACACAATTGTGATTTCCATGTCTCCCTTGGGATTTTAAAATGTTACTGAGGCTTCTTTATTCGTACCCTATCAAGCAGAATGATGGTTACAATAATAACCAGTTCCAGACATACACCAAGGCAATGCACAGACTCAGGCCTTGGGCTTGAGGTGCTTGACAGTCTCCCAAGTGAAGTCTGGGTCATCGCGGCCAAAATGACCATATGCAGCTGTCTTCTGGAACCTGAAATTGCCTCCCCTCTTCAAGTCAAGATTGATTGAAATCATTCCAGGCCTGAAATCAAAGTTCTCCTTAATCAGTGCCAAGATGTCGCTATCAGGGATCTTCCCAGTCTTGTAACTGTCTACGAAAACAGACAACGGCTCTGGCACGCCAATGGCATAAGAAACCTGCACAAGACAGCGCCTTGCAAGCCCTGAGGCCACGATACTCTTTGCTGCTTGCCTAAC
>NBIL01099245.1:0-13111 GCA_002752925.1 Viola pubescens var. scabriuscula | reverse complement strand
AACAGATAAAATCTTAAAGAACTGTGTCACCCCATTCTAAAGAAAAATATAAACCAAATCTCAAGATATAGTTTGACTCGTGAATTATTCCTTGTGTATACTGAGAATATGATATGAGTACTGGAACTCTTATTTCCACACTTTAATCACCTAAAATGTTATTAATAAGTTCTTTTTTTGGTCCAATTAATAGTAAGGGTATGTTTGGGATTACTTCCCAAATAGAATTTTCAAATTTGATGTTTTGACACTTAGATTAGATTTTGGAGAAAATAGAATTTGCTAGGAAACTATCTCAAAACAGACCCTAAGAAGTTTGAGTTCTAGTTAACATGGGACATGTACTTTTAAAATCTCTTACAGCGGAACTAGTCTTGAATGGTTCAGGTACTAAACTATAAATTGACCTATGAAAATTATTAGATGTTAAAATAAAAAGAAAAAAAGTCCAGCAACAAATTGTTCTTCTTGCCAGTGTTCTTAATAGCTTACGTATCAGGTGGTGTAATCGATACAATTTGATATAATAACAAAAATAAGATAAAAAGAACTTTTGTTTCGTCTTATAGTTTCCATCTCGGTTCATATTTGATATATGAAAAAAGTTTTACATTCAAAAATTAAATTAAATTAAAGCATATTATTTATATTTTAACACATTGATTAGTATAATCAAGGAAATAATCGGCGTTGCTTGAATACATATATTTTACTTGTTATAACATTTGTCTATATTTCCTATTTATTTATTTTAATAATAATTTTAATAATAACAAGATATATGCCAACACACGATCAATGTAGGATTTACCTTTAAAATAGATATGGATATTGAATTTGTGGTGGAAGAAAAAATAGTAAACCATCTCACACAAATATTACATGAATTTATATCTTTTTCCTGAAAAACCAAGTAATGTTTTTATTTCGCGATGGGCAGTATTATTATTATCCAGTAATGGAACGGAGCCTGTAAAAGTTTCCGAGTCTCAAGGGGAGTATTAATTGTATCCAATCAATATGGTGACATGGCACCAATCCGGTATCATAGCACAACAATCAAGGAATACCGTTATCCCACGTCACTGTCAGGGGCTGACATGGCACCGCCTTTCTGCTGGACACCAGATGGGCCCCACAGAAATGATCCAACGGGGGACTATTTTGTGATTTATATATTTATTTATTTTTGTGCACGATTAAAGAAAACGACAAGCTGAGAAGAAAGCACTTTTTTTTTTAGAGTAGGGAGGGTTGCGTCTAGGTTCGAAGCCGCTTAGTTGTACTGCAACTGTGTCACGGACCCAGACTCCACTACTACCTGCATGTACGGGCTGCTGCTGCTCCTGGTTGGAAAATCTAAACTAAAATCTCTTTTCTTTTTATATGTAAAAAAGAAATCCTTTATAACGCAGAAGCTAGAAGATTATCATTATCTTTCGACTTTCGGTGTGTATTTTGTTTTCTTATGGTGATTTTTTCCCCGTTAAGTTGAGAAGATAACTACAAACATAACCAGACAGAATATATATTATGAACTTACGAGAATCAGAATAATAGTAAGTACGATTCTAAAAATATAATAAGTAGTATTTAGGAAACTACAAGTTAGCTCCTAATTAGTTACTTCATAACCTTAATTATAAAATCAGAGCTAAAACTCAATTTACAATTCTAGCGAAAATCAAATTAACGATACAAAAGAAATCGAAATTCACCACATTAAAGATCACTTTGTTTCGCTGTTTTTTTTCTCAAATTTTTGTTTCGCGCTAACAAAATACAAAATGCTTTATGCTAGGTTATAAAAGAGTGGTTGTTAAATGATCCATACCCATAAAAGAGTAGTTGTTGCCAAACGTTGATAATAAAAAAAATGTATCTTTAATAATAACTATATATATCCGAACGGAGGGAGTATATGTATATCACTTACTGAATAGAAAATCAAAAATATATTCATGTTTATAAGAAAAACACCTCAAAGCTTAGCAAAAGCCCAAACGTTGGTAGCAACATTAGCAACTCCATGAAAATTGAATATTAAAAAGATTAAATGTTCTCCCCCAAGTAGTTGTCAATAATTTAAAAAAAGCAACGAGTTCCAATGTTCCATAAATTCCTATATAATAATTTGTGTAATTAATTAATTGAAGAAATTGCAGTGCAAAATGAATTTCTACCCACCCTCCCCAAAAATCTGCATATATTCCCCAAATCTTCCCATATTTTTGTCGAAGCAAGAAACATAATAGAGCCTTTGCACATTATAATATTGTTTGTCCATTGCAATTTTGTCACATTAACATTAATTCATGGGTTTTGGAGTTTCAAAGTCATAACAAATTATTAAGATTTTACCGGATGCTTGAAGTATTCATTATTCTTATAATCTTGGTTAACTTAATTAAAACATTGAAAAATATGAAAATAATTAATGCTAACGTGACGTTGGGGGGATGCACCAGCCTCTCAGTAACATGCACGTGGACCCTCGAATCCTGATTGGCCCCATCTTGACCATTCAATAACGATGATCGCAGCAAAAAGAAAATTATCAAACAAATTAAAAAGCACTATGCCAAACAGGCTCTAATTGTTTTGCTTGATAAATTATGAACTATAATTATTAATTTATTTGTTTCTTAATGTAGACATACTTAGCCAAGTCCTAATTGTACTATAGTTTTTCTCCCAATTATTTTAAAGGTGACATTACAAACAAAAGAAAATGATTGATTTTGGGATTAAATATGAAGTGAAAATCTCTTTTTTTCATGTTCAAATCACTCGTTATTACTTGGTATTTAACAGTTAATTATTAATTAATGGACAAAATAAACACTAAATCTTGAGCTTCAAACATGTCATAATTTCATGAGATATCATGTGACCAAACAGCTGAGAGTTCAAATTTTGTGATGTGCGTAATAGATACAAAACTTCGTTTATAAATCATGTTTTTTTTTAAAGAGTACATGTCTATTTTAATTTACAGAGTTAATTGTTAGTATTAAAATAGGAGTGATGTAGTGAGTGATCGGGGGATTTAAAAAAAAAGGAGCTAGATGAGCTAAGGAGAGGTAGATATAGAAAAGAGAGATGGGGCATCCTTGCACATGGAGGATGGTCAGATGTGAAGAATACAAAATTGCTTTAAGGAAATAATAAACTCAACCACCTAAATGATACAAATAACATTTTTAACATTTTCTTTATTTTTGTTAGTAGTTGTTGTTCTCCAACTTTGCATGTGGTGGGTTTTCAGTTTTTCTGTTTTCTAAAACTACAAACTAAAACTAAAAAGCAACTCCGCAGTCCGCACGGACATGCCACAAACTCTCTTTCATCTCCTCTAAATATACTTTTCTTCTCTTCTCCCTCTCTTTTTTGTGTGTCATTTTTTACTATTGTTGCTCTATACAGCTCTACTACTGCTTGTTCTCTTTTGGCAGCTTCTGCATTTTATAAATCTTGAAACAATAAATTATGAAGTCAGTAGTACTTTTGCAGCACAAAGATTGTCGATAAAGCCCATTGTTTGTTGCTTTATAAATCTTGTGGGTATTCTTTCTATCCTCTAACATTAATCTCACTCGAGTATTATTAGGCTCAAAAAATAGTCACTCAGATAGAAAAAAATTCTTTATTCTCTATGTTTAAATCTAAAACTAGAGTTAAAGATGAATAATTCTCGTACCATTTGACCACAATCAATGTTTGATTGTGATTAAGGATAATTCTCATTCTTTATAATTGATCGAGACTCTCTCCTTCGAAACAATCACACTTTTTTTTTCTAGTTTTATTTATTACTACATCCGTATTCAGTAGCCTTTTAATTAATTGTAATTTCTCATTAAAATTCCGATTAGAATTAATTTTTTTTTACAGTAATACCCTTAAATCCACTAATTACTGTCTTTTCTACCGTAAGATAACTAATTAAAGAAAAAAATGCCTAAATCCAACTACTAAAAAAATAACGAAAGGAGTAAAAAAAATTGCTCGTCGCGTTATAGATGAATAGTAAAAGCGCATTGAGTTCTAGCTAGCAAAGAGTTAGGAGAGTTGAGGTACAATATACACAAGAAAATGCATGTAAACTAACAGCTAATCCTTTTTTTCTTTTATTATTCCAGTACTTACTCAGGTTTGTTGGAATTTTCTAGGGCCTTGTTCTTGTGTTGTAAACTGCAATGGGCATTGCTACTAACAGCTAATTCTTAATTAAATTAAGTTCGTAATTAACTAAAGTTTACCATGCCTAATTAGTATCCATGAAAACTATCATTAAACCATTTATAGTTTAGTGATATTTCATATAAAATATTATTAAAATTTTAAGTTTGAGTATATATATATATTCTGGCTACAAGTCCGTCGCCATATAACACACACACACATTGAGCAAACAGAGCATCCCTTTATGAACAAAACATCCAAATTAGAATGTGTCGAAAAATGGGATCATATACATTCCTATACTTTTGTTTCTGGACAGATTTTTCCAATTCTAACATCCATATGCCAAATACCAACAAAAAGTACTATGCTAACATTACATTAAGAAATAATAATTAAAAATTGCAAAAGTTTGATAATAATTCAGTAAATAAACTGCGCCACTTATGTGATGATTAAATTAAGAACAAAAAAATCTGATTCAAGTATTTAATCTCACATGACTAAGTTTTCATATCATTAGCACAAATACAATGTATCAGAAACAAAATCTTTCGCAAAATCCACTCCCTGAATAAATATTGTTGTCGTTATTAGTTCTGTTGGTTTCACTTATATGCTACAATGTAATTAACCCAAATGTTAATTATACTCCCAAACATAGACATAGTTGTTGGAATGTAGCTAACAATTGGTTCATGTGAATGCTTCCATTTCCTTATTCTTCGAAATAAGAAGCCATTCATTCGATTCTAACTATTATAAATACTTTATTTTGAGGTCATTAGTTTGATTCTGATAGAAACATATAGGCAAAAATTTATGTGAAGAATTAACTCAACAAACGAAAAAAATTTCATTGGATCATACCAAAATTTAGTAAGCAGGTAACTCGTACACTGTGTTACCTTGAATTTAATTCAATGTTTAAAATTGAGGCCCTAATTCCTTAATAGTTTTCAACACTCTATTTTTTAATAAGTCGAATTTTTTTCCGGTAGGTTAAAGACACTGCAAACCCTTTGAAAGAAAAGAAAAAAAGAAGTATTAATGTACCTGCTGCCAAAACCACACCCATTTAAACAATTGTTGCAACAAAAGCAGACACCAACCATGTAATTATCTCAAACTCAATGCCCATTTCTAAACCCCACTCCCTATAAAACCCAACTCCCTTCCTCTGTCCAAAATCCCCACAATTTCACTCCTTCTGTCACTTTCTAATCATTTTACCGAACCCAAAAACAAGAAAAGAAAAGAATAAAATTCTTTAACTTTTCTTCTCTCATTTTCCGGCCGGAAAAAAAAGAAAAATGTCAGCTGGGATGGGAAAATGCAGCAAAATCCGTCACATAGTCAGGCTCCGGCAGCTGCTAAAACGGTGGAGAAACAAGGCCAGGATGTCGGCCAAAGGTGGGATACCGTCCGATGTACCCTCAGGACACGTGGCGGTCTGTGTTGGTGCCAGTTGCAGGAGGTTTGTGGTGCGCGCGACGTACCTGAACCACCCTGTGTTCAAGAAACTGTTGGTTCAAGCCGAGGAAGAGTACGGGTTCGACAACCAAGGCGGGCCTTTAGCCATACCGTGCGACGAGTCGGTTTTTGAGGAGGCGATCCGGTACATTTCAAGATCGGATCAGTCCGGAAACCCGACCCGGTTCTTGAATCTTGAGGATTTTCAGAGATACTGTCACGTGGGTGTTACGAACAAGCTCGATTTCTGGACGGAATCTCGGCCGTTGCTTCATGCGATTGCCGATAACAAGACATTCTGGTAAGAAAGAAGAATTACGAATTTTGAACCAAATTCTAGTTTGGTCGGATTCTTGTAATAAAAAAAAGAGGAAAGGGAAAAGAGGCTCTGATTCTGACCCGGGATTGACTCAGTCCGAGTTGGGGGAAGTGCAATATACAGTCACACTTTCTTTTAGATGCGACTGATTTTTTATTCTTGGGTATTTTTTCGATTGACTGAACGGAACTGAGATTCGAACTCAAATTAAACTGATAGTTTGTCGCTAACTGACAAACAGTAAGCTTATTTCTCGGGTTTTTTTTTTTTTACATTTTACTTACCATGTACAAAAGGGTATCTTGGTGGGGTTTTCTTCTTCTTCTTTTTTTTTTTTACTGCTGTTAATTATTATTTGGGATAATTGGGTTTTAGTTGAAAATGCTCCGGAGAAAGCTGAATGGAGATGGCAGAAGAGGGTGAGTTATAGCCACCGAGTCGTCCCGGGTTCGAATCGGAGTGGAGGCGAAATATTTGAGCCTAAATTGAAAATGGAAGAGAAAGAAGAAAGAATTATTTTGATGATGTCTGTCTCCAATTGTCATCCACTTTTGTATATTCTTTCTGTTACTATTATTTATTGATTTATCATCAATGGAGAAAGAAATTTGTAGAGAGAAATAAATTCCAGCAGTACCCATTAACTCCAAGACCATCATTTTAAAATAAAATATAAATCAATTATTCTTTTATTTAAATACAATAATTAAGTCTTTCTTAAATTATTCTCAATAAAATAAAATTTCAAACAATAATTAAGCATGGTAGGTCTAGAGTTTCGTTTATATTTTAACTATTAAATAAAATTTCGATAACGATAAATTCAAAGGTAAAATTAACTTTACGTTCATTAAAACTTTATCTAATAGTTAAAATATTTATTTTTTATATACAAATATTGTAATAGTCTCGAGATTAATCATGTTTTATAGGGTTGTTAGTAGAAGTTATAATGGCATGAACCCACGTGAAAGAAAACGCACCGTTTGTCCATTTTTAACAGTTTTATATAAAAACATTGAGGTTAATTGTAATTTTAATATTATTTTTTGTGGGTTAATTAAATTAAATAAGATTAAGGGATGCTATGCTTGCTACCATCTCGAATGGGTCCAATTAGGTTTTAATCGGCTCCAACCAGACTGCAGAGAGGAGCATCAATCTCTGCCGCCGGATTCTCACAAATCTCTCGGTTGCAGCTAAATTCAATAAACAAATTGAGTAGCAGTTGAAATGAAACCTTCACATTATATCACTCCTATTGGCTGGAATATTTCGTGAGGGGATTCCAGCAGTTAATTAGTATTTCGTACAAATGGTATATTTCTTAAGGATTAAAAGTACCGAATCATTTACAGCAATTATTGATAAAGTGATATTATTTAATAGTAAAAATGTCGAACTAATGACACTCATTTATAACTACCTATTGGTGTAAAACCCTTGTTGCGAGGTTATTTTGTTATTTTTTTACATTTCATTAGTTTGAATGGACATTATTAATTATATATGGAGTACCAAACGGTTCGTTGAAATCGTACCAATAACCCAATAATACCGAACTTTTAATCATGAACTTTGACTTGATCAACAGTATAAATACCCGCTGTCACATATTACGAATTTACTATTCAAATATTAAAATGATAGTGACATTTTTTATTCGCCAAAAATAGTAAAATAATTTACAACATCATGATTCATTTCAGTTGAGAAGAAGGTGGTACTGGTACCGGACAATCAGTGTCTCTCAATTTAAGTAATTAATTATTCTAAAAACAATTAATTAAATTTCCAACTAATGAAATGTGATAAAATAAAATAAAAAATCCATTTCTCTAATATTTGTACGAGTCTGTTCTCGTTGACCCACCAACTTGCCCGATTTCAATGGGCCAAATCACATAAACCCAGTGGCAGGCTCCATTTCCAAGTAAAACCCATATGCATGGTCCACTTTAAATATTCTACGTGTCAGTCCACATGGGTTGACCCGACTGTGCCTAAACTAAAAAGCATATGCTAAGTAATCCTTCATTTGAGAATTACCAGTTGGGTCAATGACTAAGTGGGTAGGGTCAATGGCTAAGTGGGCAGGGCAGTGGCTACTGTTTTTTCGTCGGTGACGCATCCACGTAATAACAGGAAAAAGGTGAGTAAATTATACACATTCCCGAAAATATTCTAATAAGGGCGCGGAAAATTAGGTCGCTCAACTTAATAATACAACATTTAACGTAATTTTATGATACATCATTTGAAGAGAACGAAATAGATACTAAAACTAAAAAAATAAATTATATATCAATTGCATAAGTATTTTACGTAACTTTTTTAGTGTCATTCGTCTGTTGACTCGGACAATTTATTTAAATGCGCTGATATAAAAATCTACAACCTACCATTATATTGGTATAAATAAAACAAAAGATACCTTGCAAAAGAACTTCGAAGGATCAATGCACCACATAAACAGGAAAATCTTGGTTGAAAACGACTAGCTCGAATAAATTAATAACATTGGAGATTACTTTTTTATTATTCAAATGGACGTCTTAATCATTTCTTTTTATCTTCTTTTCTTTCTTTTTTTCCGAGGCCTAACCCATTTATAGAGATCGAAAGAAAATGACTTGAGATATTGTACGGCTAGTGTTGTGGCCTGGAGTAGTGGAGAGCCGTCGCTTCTCTTTTTGGTTTTTAATGTGTTCGGCATGGTGACTTTTTATTTTGCTGACTATAATTTTAGAATAAAGGACGGCAGCAAGTTTTTTTTGCTTCTCTAAAATGGATATGGTCGGTTTAGTTTCATCCTTTTGTGGTGGCCAAAACTAAATCAAGATATTGTTTTGTCTAATCAATGTTTTGATCAGTTTTGGCTAAAATCTCTTTGGTTTGATTTGATCAATCCAAACAAGGTAAACTACGTGGAGTCTTCCACGCCATTGATTCAAAGCAATAATCATCATTCACAACATATATAGCTTAGCTTTTTCATCCAAGTAATAATTTTGTAGGTAAGCAACATCAGCCATGCAAAACCGAATTCGGCGAATTCTGCTTCATTTCTCATGTTGGGTGAATCTGCATCGCGTTTTAAGGAAATATCTTTGAGATATAAATGCTTTTATTTTCAGATTTTGTATGCATGTTATTCTTACCCGAGGTAATTTTTAATTTTATAAATATCATCTTAACTATTCATTAATATCGAAGGGTTAGGATTCTCCTAATATGATAGATCATGTTTGTTTGAATATGAGGGGAACCAAATCCTACAAAATAAAATCGATAAAAATGATGTGGCAGGCTCCAATTGGATGAGAGAGTTTAGGGAGTGTCCCCGATAGAAAACCTCTAACGATGAAGTCAGAATTCTACTAAATGTAGAGTTGAAAAAGTTTGTCAAGTAGTTGAGTTTAGAATTCTTGTTATGTGTTCTTATAGCATCCGGCTACTGTGCAGGAACTCATTTCTTCTTAATTAGGTCATTCATTTTTTGTTCGCAAGTTAATTCTCGAGTGATACTCGAATGTATCTCTATTCTAAGATTGGCCTTTCACATACATGAGACACTGGAGGTTTTTTTCTACGCGGCCACAATTTTTTATGTGTCGCACATCTTTACTCATTTTAGGTCTAAAAATATAGGACTATTTGGTCATAGGGCTTCGGAACTATATCAAAAGTGATGACTTATGTGTGAGGAGTAAAATTTATTATTTACATTAATAAATACGTTCGCTCAAAATACTTCAACCTTTTAATTTAAAAAATTCAATTTGTGTTGCTTAATGATTATAAAAAAAATCGATGTGTATTACGAACTCACGTAAAGACTCTAATCGGGCCTTCCACTACTAGCAGAGTCCTTACCAAGAATTTAGTCCAAGTCGCACCACCAAGTTATTGAGCTGGGCACAATGTAAGCCCACATAAAATCAAGCCCAATTAGCGCAAAAGCTCAAATTTTAAATTGAAGTTGAAAAACAAGAAAGAATTTTTTTTTTCAGAGGACGTGAAGCATTATGTAACACCTCCGCGACTGTCTTTAAATTATAAGTATATTATTTCCGACTTTCCAACTCAGCGTATTTAGAAACATAAGTAATTTTTTAATCAATAAAATAATGTCACATAATTAGTAAGTGGTTAGCGGTTATATATAAACGGGTATCTTAAGAGTTCATTCTTCGTTACTTGATAATATTTTCAAAATTCAATTTTTTTCCACTTAATCACACGCAGAGTCGGAACCAATTAGGCCTTTAAATTCTAGGTTTTTTTAAATGCTCCTATTTTATTTATAAAAGAATTCTATATTTATCCCCAATTATTAAACAGTTCCTAATATAGTTCTTATTTACTCGTACGGCAGCTGAAGTTGGTGAAGCTTTAAGGTTCGTGGATGGGCCTGGGCTATATCCATTTGTACGTCTCAATGGGCCACTTCGGCTTCAATTAAGCATCAATTTACACATGATCAATATGAACTTAATTTGCTTATTTATTTTAAAAGAAAAATGTTAGAAATACAGTTTTTTATTAATTTATTAATAATCTTGTATAGTTTTAAAAAATGGGTGTTTTATTGACTTTCTTTTCCCTGTATTCCTTCCTTCTCCTCTAATCTTAGGTATGAGTGACCACACCACTAACTAATCAGTAATCACTATAAACAAGACAAATGAGAAATTGACAAGTAAAACTGTAAAACACAAAAATGAAGGAGATGGGTTTCAATTATGTCTCCAGGACATTCTGAATATGACAAGTTTGGATTCCTATACAAACAAAACAAAACTCATATAGATGGAAACAAAAATAGAAAAAAAATAGAAGAATAAGACCTGTTGGGCACTAGATAGATGACTGTAATGTCACTTCCTTTCATGGATTAAACCCTTGTTTTCAGTTTTGACTCTACTAAATTGGAACTTATAAATTAATTAGTTAATCACAAAATAATTCATAAATACAAGAGGTTATTAGAAAGGATAGAGGTCATTTTTGAATGGAGGGAAAATCATATTTTTTATAAGTTTGATAGTATTACGGAACAACGACAATAAGGGGCCATAAGTCGACCCCCAACCTATATTAGGAGACATTAAAATGAATAAAATCAATCTCTCAGCATCAATCTACCCCCTATTTAAACACACAATAGAGTATGGAAATAAATGGTATGTCACCTTAATAAAAAAGAACAAAAAAAATAATATCTCTACGACGAACTCGATATATATTATATTAATCAATAAGTTTATTACTGGCTAAAAGACAGAGGTTTTATTTCAAGTTTAAGTGTCCTACCTTAAATATTTTATCTAAAGTTCTTGAGTTGATCTAATAGTGATAAATGATTGAAATCAACTTATGGCCAAAAAGTTACATTTCTATGTATGAAAAGAAAACTGAATAACTTGGACAAAAATATAAAAACAAAAATCTTTAATGTCACCGACGCCGGGATTTAGTTTTTTTGCCAAAACTCAATGACAATGGGCCGGACTGTGGGCCATGTACGGTCATGATAAGATCCAACGGGCCACCATATTAATTCTTCATTGACCCACCTTTTTCCCCCCTTTGGTTTACCCCTCTTTTGCATTACACGTGTATATATATAGAACACGACAAAATAGTTTTTGTAAAGTCCAAATTCTAATATGAAAATTTTGTTTTAATTGATTGGATCGTAAGACACACATAATCTGATAATCAGAAGAAGAAAGCCTTAGGTTAGGAAGCATAAATTGTCTCAATATTTTAGACAACTAATCAATTTATGAGGGAATTTTAATTAAATAAATTTTATAGCATAGTTTCAAACATTATCAAATGGTAGAGATCTCTTCAATGATTAAGATACAAGCAAAAATACGTTGCACAATTACAATATGCTAGTATATGGGTAACAAGTTGGGCTTATGGTAATGAATTTGGTGATTTAGGTATATGCTACCAATAAAGGTTAAACAATAAAAAGAAAAATTACCTTTTAATTTTTTTTTATAAGATTTCCACCTTTAATTCAGGTCTGAAATACGGATCTTAACGAATTTGAACCTAAACCTTCAGAGCAAAGTGTGGTCCAATAATTATCCTAATTTAAAACTTATGATGACTATCTTTAAATAATTAAATAATTTTTTTTAGTCAATTTTTTAAAAGAAAATTGAATATATATACTCATTGAATATCACATTATAATAACACAAATGGTGGTAGGTAGTTCAATGGTTATTATATATTTTCCTACTTTTATGATCCAAGTTTACAACCCTACAACCATTTCTCCCCGTTTATTTTCCTATTTAATGGTTTTTTCAAGAAAATTATAGTTGTTAATATCAAACGATCGTACTCTGCGGTTGTTTTCTAAGTGGAAATCGTTTTCTGTCATCTATCACTCGAAGAATAAGTCTTGTGTGGATGGTACTTTTCTTACTTAATGCAAAATTAGTTTCTTTTAAGCTGGAGGTGAAATTTGCCCTCATATATATTTTTTAAATCCCAATTAGGGCGCAAAAGTTACATTTAGTTTTTTTATTTCTATTTGAACTATAAATATTTCTAAATTTAATTATTTCTGGAACATACCGATTTACATTAATCAAGCAAACGATATTTTACTTAAAAAGTAAAAACATCGATTGTGTGTTAAATTGTGCAAGATATTATTCTCACCTTTCTTTTTTTCCCTTCAATTGGAGTCTCTAGTCATTATTCTACCAGATCCATCATTCGTGCACTTGCCTAGTACCTGAAAGTGCAACAACCCAAATTATTGTTGAAAGGCCAATTCAACATTAAATATGGCGACTTCATTTCTCTTATCTTTCATTGTATTTCCTTACAATGAAGTTGTAAACATTCTAATGCTTCTATTAAGCAGAGTTTTAATCAATTTAAAAAGAAAGAAAGAGATGAAGTGTATCATTAATTATTTGTTAACTCTTATGCAAGTTAGGTTGATGAAATTATAGATAAACATGTAGCTTATTGGTTGTTATGCTAATAATAAAAGTATTAATATAATCTCGAGTTCGGATTTTACCTTCGTCTATAAATAAAAAAAGTTGAAGATAGTTTTTTTTTGTTTTGGGATGAATCGGTTACATTGGGGGC
>NBIL01099244.1:0-12942 GCA_002752925.1 Viola pubescens var. scabriuscula | reverse complement strand
TATATTATATTATTTTTTTCTGAATTTTATTTTTTTTCCTTTTCTCTGATTTTTTTAATATTTTATTATTTTCTTCAAATATTATTATTTTTTCTGTATTTTTGATATTTTTTTCTTATTTCCTAATTTTTTTATATTTTAAAGTTCGAGGGAAAATAAATGTTGTATTTTATCCAATTTTATATTTTTTCTGTATTTTTTAATTTATTTTCTTATTTTCTAAAGTTTTTATATTTTTAAAGCTCTAGGGAAAAAAAATTGTTGTATTTTTTCCGATAGACATTAAACAGTAACGAAGTATTCCTTTACTTAGGAGAAAACCTCGGATAAAAGGAAAAAACTTTTTTACCCAAATAAAAAAGACACGTAATACTTACACAACCTACGAGTTAATGAACCATTGGTTCTAGTGGTGCCACATGAGAACCACGTGAGAAAGGATGCCGAAATGAGAGGATTCTAGTGTTAAAATACGTTTAATACGAAAGGTGTGAAAAAAAAAACCGACCTGCTGAATACGAGATTTATTTTAATTTTTTTTTTGAAAGGAATACGAGATTTATTTTTCTAACAAGTTCTATGTGAATTTTTGTCAGGCTACCATATAGACTTGACAATGTTTTTATTTTTACTTCACTATTTGTGTATCAAATATTAAAATAATATCTACGATGAAAATTCTGTTGAAAAGTTTTACAATTTGCGACGGAAATTCCTTGGAAACAATTGCAATGGTACTTTTCATGGAAAACTACTTTTTATTTTGTAATTTATTTAATTTTTAATATATAAATTTATTAAATATATTAACAAATAAGTTTATTATTTAATCATTCTGACGGAAAAGATTCCGTCAAAAAATATAAAATTTTCTGACGGTGTTTTTTTGGAAAATAAAATAATGCACAAAAAATGGTTGCTAAAGACTATTTTTTTGTTTTGCGATGGAATTTTCCGTCATAAAATATTTTGACAAAAAAAATTTCGTCGAAAGAGTTTCGCACCACTTTATGCGCTCAAATATATTGATTTTCGCCAAATATTTTTACAAAAAAAATATCCGTCGCAAAATATCAAAAATAGACTTTAACAACCTCTTTTGTGCATTTTTTATTTTCTGACGGAATTATTTTCCTTGGAATTGTTTCTCTTAAAATATTCCGTAGGGAATCGGTAGTTTTTTTTTGTAGTGGTATATGATTTTTTTAGATTGTCGTGAACTAAACATTTATCAAACCAGAGAAATCCAGTATTATCCCAATGCAACATTCATCGGATCCATTTAGATTCATAATTATGTATCTATTTGTTTGTTATTATTTTTGTGATGTCTTATTCTTTTACACCGAGGTATAGTCCTTTTTTTTAGATATAATTTTTTTTAGTATTTTTTTGTATTCTATTTCATGTAAGGTGTATAATAGATGAGATCCCACTGTTGTGGTGAACGAATCAAATACTATAATGGAAAGATAAAAAGAAATAAAAAATAAATAGAAGAGGAATTAATCTCTTAATGCAATGAGATATTTTTAAAAAATCGTGAGAGTTCAAGCCCAAAGCGGACAGTATCTGTAGAAAGATTGTGGATTTTTATTTCTTCAACAAGTGATAGCGGAGCTGATGATTCGCTGGGTTTGTAGAATGGACTTTGATGTGGGTTCTGGCACACGAGTTATCTTTAAAAGCAAACATGAAAAAGTACGATGATTCGCTAGAAAGAGTACCTTGATTTCTACTCGGTTAGCTCTATGGTACTTTGAAAGAGTATGTTGATGTCCACTAGGTTGACTCTATGGTACATTGTTTGAGAAGGGGGGATTGTTTCGCCCTAGTTGTGAGCTTTGTGGTACTTCACGTGAAAAGAGATTGGTTTGGCCCAAATTGTGGCCTTTGTGATTATTTAGTTTGAGGGAGAATTTATTGAGGTGTGTAAACCAAAATACCCATCCGAAAAAATAAGAAAAATATCAAATAAATATAAAATGAGTTGATCTCTTAGTGATATGAGGCATTTTGGAAAAACCGTAAAAAAAGTATCATTCTATGTAGAAAAATTGTGGGCTTTTATTTCTCCACTACCAATAATATATTACAAAATTATTAGAATTCAGTTGATAATGAAGATGAAAATCCAACGTTTGCACTATTACCGGTGCTATTATGTAATAGAGTTATTGAAATATCTTATTATAAGCACACACAAAAAAACCCAAATCTTTGAAAGCTAAATTTCTGCAAAATGCTAATTTATGGGACTTGGAATTTTGGAACCTCACTAAAACCTTTTCTCCTTACAGCAACGAAAAATGTCGTTTAGCTATGTCTGATTGATGTATAGTGTCATCAATCATCAATTCATACACAAGCCTTTTAAGAGTTGCAAAATTAAGCCGCCTAAGCAATTAATATTGGACCCTAATCTGATAAGCATATACTGTTTGTTGATGAGAAATTAAAATCTTAAATTAAATATAATATTGATTGAGAATAACATTTTACAAAAGATTGACGGCTCATTGATGATATTGAAACTCATGGCGTATGTTAACCTTGCCGGGGTAGTTGCATTTACGCAAATGACAACTTTCAATTAGATTAGTTTTTTCGACTTGTTATACGTGGGTTTGGCCCAAGCCCAATACACGTGTACACTCACTTGTTATAAAGTTTATCTATATCTATTTAATTGATTTTAAATGTTTCATGATCTTTATACGTGGGTACACCAACGATTATGTATATCGATCTACCACTTCTTTGTATATCGATCTACCATCATATGTACGTGTATGTTGATCTATTGATAAAATATACATGTCGGTTTTCCGTACATTGGTCTCCTTTTCTTAATGAACGTATGTGAAAGCTCATTTCGAAACCACTACTTCAATTCTATTAACCATATTTTTATAACTTATATTGTATTCCAAAATGCTAATAGGGTTGATGGGAATGCCGGATGAGAATGCCTGATGGGCTTAGTAGGAGCAATGCTTTACAAAATTGCCCCTGCTAAGCCCATCGGGCATTTCCATCAACCCTATTAGCAATGCCCTATTGTATTTTATAAATAGGAACATGTAGGGACATATACATATCTACATGATTGACCAAATAGCAACCTAATTAAATTGTACACCGTTGTTCTTCGTCACCAATGCTACAAGGTGGAAATCAAAATATTTTTTTGTGAAAAAGAATATAATTAGTTTGATATAGTCTTTTTCTTTTTTGGTCAGTCTTGATGATACATAAACTGATAAAAGATTAAATTGGACCAAACATGTATTATTTCCTAATTTTTTTGTATTCATGAGCTGTAACAAGTATGAAAACTTGGGTTTGTTGTTGATGGAATGCGAAACTTAGGCATTCAATGGATCCGAGCTTCAATCGATCAATTTGATTGATACTTTCAAGCTGTGTCCAATCGATCATGAGTCATCAACCAATATAAAGAGAGTGGGTTGAGGGGTAGCTAGCGTTTGCTGTAGGTTGTGGTCGCTGTTGAGTTGCTTGGGGTTCTGGGTTTCCAGCAAACTCAGGCAGCTGTCTTGTACATTCTTTTCCCTCTTCTGCCACTCTCTTTATGGCTTAATAAAATTCCTCTCCAGCTTATTAAAAAAAAAAACCAATACTTCATTTTCTTAAATAGTCACGACGACTTGAGGTTATGTTTACTGTGCTTTCTAAAAATGGCCCATGCTTCAATGTTCGAAATGAGGTAGGTTGTTTTTTTATGAACCTGTGGGAAATCTTTATTTTTTTTATAAAAAATAGTTATGCTAGTAATTATAATTATAATACAATCGAACTCATGATCTAATTATGTTATAAAAACGAGATGAACTAATCGGTTTAACTACAATCTTATATGTAAAACCTTTAATTCATATGGTTTTGTTAGGAATTCTTTTTATATATTGTTGGATGAAATGAATTATATTTTATTTTTATTGTTGGGGCTATAGTAATGGTCACCTAATAAGAAAAATCGGAACTAACATTGATTGTGGTTAGGTGGTAAGAGACTTGTTCATCCTTAATCAAAGTTTTGAGTTTGAGTCTCGAAAATAAAGAAAACTATGCTGGGATAGTCACCTCTTTTTTAGGGTGCCGATAAAACTCGAACCAAATTACCCGATAAAATTAAAATAAGAAAAATCGGAATACTATTTTTTCAAATTTTCTTATTCCATTTGTAATCATCCGATTTTTCGTCTCGAATTCTGTATATATAAAAGTTGAATATCATGTTAATCGTAAAGGTTACTGTGGCGGATAACGACCCAGAACCTAGGAAGTGATCACATTTACTACTACCGGAAACTTCTGAGTGTTTTTAAAATAATTCATCAAATAAGTGTTTATAAAATACTGTATCCTATGATCGTATCCATGCGATATATAAATTGGTACTTAATTTGTTATTCTGTACGTTGGTAACATCTAGGACCAGACCGAAAGATCGAACCGAAAATGATAAAAATTTAAAATTTTAAGGTTTAATTGGGTTTTGTAGTATATTGTCTTTTACGAAAATCTAAATTGCATTCTTTTATTTGATCATCACATGCAATATTATAATTAAATCAAAACTAATTAAATAATTAAGTAAATAAATTTATACTTAAAATAATTACTTTAAGATTTTAGGTTTTATTTTCACGGTGATTGGTGAGTGAGGTTGGTTGCGTTGCTTTATGCCCTTAAAATTTTAACGTACACGATGTATTTTTGACCAACATTGAAGGTCATATAGTAAACCTCCAAAACCTCTAAAATAATAACTGGTTCATATGGTTCGCTGGTTCTTATATTGATTCACCGATTTTTTAGAGGCACTTGAGTGAAGAAGTTTTATGCCCATTTTAGGACCAAAAAATCGACCAATTAGAAATTTTAAAGGTCCGGCTGGAGAGGTCGGGTCCATAGAACAATCTTAATGAGTTTTTTTAATGGGTAACACTTATGCATGGGTAGTACATATTTTATTTGAAACTTCGTTTAGTGACAGCCTTCTTGCAAGAAAATAACGTTGGGTGCTAGAGTCAATTGATTAAATATTTCAGAAAATAAATAGTTTATAGAGGTGATACCAATTCTATCGTTTTCTAAGAGATGTAAAATACTAAAAGGAGTATCACTGTGTAAGATAAGAGATTTGACCGTGGGAGAAAGCAAGGTTGGCTAATCTTCCACGACAGAGTTACATTCTGAAAGATTATATTGGATGTGAATTTCTCAATTAAATACCTCTAAAAGGACCTTTACATGCAGAATTTAAGAGGAATTTACCATTGCTTATCATACCAATTTTTGAAGCTTGTAATAAAACCTTTTCTTATTTGTGCACGGAAAACTGTCACAGACTCACAGTTTGGTACGTCGACTGATTGATGCACATGGTGTCAAACACTAATACCATTTCCATCTGTTTTCCCATTTCAGGCATGGTAGGACCCTGAGAAATGTCATGTACAATCCTCATTCATTCTATTCCATTAGGAAAATGACACATTCCTAATTAAATTAAGGGCATCCAAATTACGGGACTATTATCTCGAGTTCGAGTTTTAAAATCTCGGAACCATATATCTATTATTATAATATGTGACTAAGAACATATGGTTACAAATTCTTTTTCTACACTCTTTCATCTTGTAATCCATTGTGTTTTCTGGTACCCATCTCCATTGATGATTGATCAGTCGGTTTCCTAGCTTCTCCTTCTCCCTTGTTGTTACGGTAGATAAAGTAGAGGATCAGCTGAATTGCCCCAAGTCCGCACCCGAATCCATTCGGTACCTGTATAACACCACAGAACAACAACAACCAAACATATGGTCCATCAAAACAAGCCGCTGTAGTGAAGTGGTAAAGTGCACATATCTCATGTCGTGAAGTTGTAGATTTGGGCGAGTAGAGTTCATGTTCATGAGTCTATAAATTTTAAGAGAACTTACAGCCACAAAAGGATCATGACCCAGTAGACCATACACAAACCAGGACGTGCCGCAAAGGAAAACGAACAGTGACAGGAAGAATGGCATGAACTCCACACTCTTAGTTTTAATCACCAACCTCTGCTCATAATATTAACAAAACCATAAAAACCCACGAGTGTATTAGTATTAATTAATTGTGTTAAAATTAAAAATAAACAAAAGAGAAACTGTAGCACGTTAAAAATGTGAAAAACAAATGAATAAAATAAGTTGTTACTTATATGACTAGAGTGTAAGGTATAAGCTTACACTCCGAAAGTACCTCCAAACGAATTATTATTTTTATGCCCGAGTCATATGTCCAGTCAACAAAGCCAACAGCATATAAACAGAAATGACAAGATTCAAAAGAATTTGACTCAGGTTCTATTCTTAAAAGATTACCCAAGTCAAATCAAACACTGTCACAATTTGTATCATAAGCAGGGGAGGACAAAAAAACTTCATAACACAAACAAGACAAAAATAAAGAGCCAAATTCGAGTAAAAACACCATAGAAGTAACATCAGTCTTCATCTAAGGGTTTAGATCATCAACTAAAAGTTGATCAGTTGTAATCTCAGTCATTTTTGCTAGCATATGAATAATAAAATTGTAAGGAAACTTTTGAGTCTCTATCTTACCATAATTGATAGCGGTGAGGCATACATGATGATTGAGAAGATTGTAGCTGCAAGGCCACAGAAGAGCTTCCTGGTGTTGCCATGGAGGGCAAGCAGGGATACGAGGGCCACCGTCGCGAAAGTTGTGAGCACGAGCGCAAAGAGTCCACCAATTTTAGCCTTCTCTTTCTTTGAGGCATAGATGATGAAGATCAACACATATATGGTTTCAATTGCTGCACCAGTCCCATTGATTGTTGACACCAAAAGGTTGTTCTTGGAGACAAAAGGCAGACCATACCTGTCCAAGAACAAAAACCCAATTACAAATTGTCAATTTCTAGGAGAACATAACTTGGATCAAATCATATTCTTAGAAGTTGAACATTATACAATAGGCAAAACACTAGTGGGTGACTATAGTTTGCGATGTGTAATATTTCAAGAGATCAGACGTTCAAATTAACTTATAAGACTAGACATAAATGATTATCCACAAAAAAATGCACAAAAGGGTGTCATCATCTTATTTTATTGTGGTTAAAAGAAAGGAAAGGTGGTCAAAAGGGAATAGAAAATGGAAAACACAAGTCAAAGATCACAGGGTTAGAAAAGGTGTTAGAAAGGTAATGAAAAGTGGGTAAAGAAACCAGAAAAAGATGGAAATACCAAGCAGAAAGTAGGCAGTTGAGGAGGGTCATAACATATGGAATGCCCGAGAACTGCTCTGTGGATTTGCTTCTTATGATCCTCTTGAAAGTTATCCTGTCATTATCCAAGAAAAAAATGATAATTAATCCACACAATTTTATTTACAAAATGGTTTAACACAAAAGTTACACAATTTACAAATTTGAATTAGTGATTCTCATTCTTTACTAATCTTACACCTCTCGAATGGAAAATTTGCAGAAAGTGGTAAAAGCAAATTTCCAGAAGCAGTATCCCAAAAATAACTTCAACAGGAAACAATCATTAAAAGGATGTAGCTTTTCGGATCAAAAGAAGAAGACGCAGAAGTGGTGACAAAAACACATGAAAACCCATTTGAAGAAACCAAAGAGTAATGACAAAAATGAAGAGATAAAAGGATGTAGCTTTTTCTTTGTCCAGAAATTTCTCCTCTTTTTCCCTAGAGAACTAGGAAAGAACCCATTTGCAACTTCAAAGGTTGTTGCTTTCTATTTGCCAACAAATTCCTCTCTTTTTCCCCCCTTTTTTAACTAAAGAAGTAGGAACCCATTTGCAACTTAGACCCAAGAGAAAAAAAATACAGAGATAAGGGTTGTTGAGGGTGCATACGTTGGAGCCAAGAAGAGGAACAAGGCAGTGGCATTTCCTGTTACAGAAGCACAAAACAGCAGAGAAAACCAAGAAATATGAGAAAGTAGTTGAAGAAAAGGGGAGATGAAGATGGAAAAGAGAAAGAAAAGAAAACCCACCAAAAACACCAAACAAGAAATGCAGGACATCCATTAAAATGGAAATTGGGAAATTGGTGTTTAATTAATTATTAGAACTAAAACCGCAAAAGGAAGAGAAATTTGTTAGGAAATGGAAAAAAGATGATGAGAGAATAGAAGGGAAAGGAATGGGTTTATATAGAATAGAAACAAGAATTAACCGCTCACTTTACTGATTCTTTTTGTTCTTATCCGCTTGTTTTCTTACTGCCAGTCTGCTACCGTGTTACTGTGTGCGCTAACTGACAATGTGTCATGGACATTTGTTGTAAAACCGGTCCAATCACGCGGTTCGGGCACCCCAAAGCAAAAAACATTAAATGTATACATTTTTTTTTTCGTGGGAAAATGAGATGAAGTAATATTAACATAATATTTTCCCATGCGCAAAATAAGTAATATTTTAGAATAGTAAAAATTTATAAAATAATAATTTTTAATTTTATTTTATTTTATATTATTTTATTTTTATTCCTAATTTTTACTCAAATTATCATACTATTATTAAATTGAGTTGATACATAATTTTTTTTTGTCATTTGTACAAAATATATATTTCAGAAAAAATAAAATGATAAGTATTTTGAATAGTAAAAATCCGTAGGAAATAGTCATTTAATTTACCCGAGAGGGAATAATTTTTAGACAAAATTTTGGAATAAAAACAACAAAGATGAAAGAACCGCTTGGCAATTTGGTAATAAAAAAAGGGTCCCGGTTTTGTAAGTATCCGCTTGTTTGTTACTCTCCAATCTCCATCACCTGTGATCCTCCTATACGGTGTTGTTGACACCAATGTTTGTTGTCATTGATCCAACATTTTTAATGAAGAGATTTTTTGTTTTTGTAAGAAGTACTTAACTTGATTTCTCAGTAGATTGGTATGCGGATAATTAATCTAAATTTCATAAATTCAGAGATATGTGTATATAAATACTAAGAAATATTTAGAATATAATCTAAGAAATACAATAGTTTAGACTATCTATATATAGATTCTGGATGATAGCTATCGTCTAGTATTTGATCGTAAGAGGTGGTGTTTGAGAAAATATAGCATGTTATTGGTCTATAGGTTTCAAGAATCTTTATTTTGATGATTTATACCGATAAATTAATTTATGGTTTAATGCATTTTATGAGTTTATTTTAGGTATTATGATAAAGCTTTTAGAGTAATTTATATTGATCAAATCACAAGCCTTTTTGAAGTGGTCCATTGATTCACAAGCCGACTATATTTGTAGATCTTACATTTTCCTCAAGTGAACTGACCTCTCATGCTAGTCCACCAACTTGTGCTCTAACTTTGCTCATTTTGTGAGTAACGTACACTATAGCAGATTTGAATGGCTAATTCATCCTTATCTATAATGAATAACTATAATTCATCATTTTTCTATAAATACCAACTAACTTAAAGTCGTATTCATCTTTTACATCTCTCAAGAAAAAAACAAAGATTTTTTTAAATTGAAAGTATCAACTCTCCTTTGGTGATTGGATAAGTATTTTCATCTCGATGCTATTAAATGCAGTAATTGAGTTTAATTGATTCGTATATCCACTAGGTATATTTTGTTTAGTTTCAATATTTCATATAATGAAGGTTTAAAGAGAATCATGATCTCTTTGAGTTTTTATGGGTGTAGAGTCCAACCATATAAATGACTAAGACTGATTCTAGTTTTTTTATAAGCTGAAATATTATGGAGAGGCAACACAAGAAGTGAGACTAAAAATATGACATAATTTTGTCCTTAAAAAGGCAAAAACTAGAAGGGTACAAGTCACTCCCAAGCTAACTAAAATTAACCTTGAAAGACGAATTTTAGAGAGTTGTCACCCCACTATGAGAGAAGAAATACATTATCCAGGATCAAAAGTAATGGCAAATTGCGAAGACCAAAACCAATCAAAGCACATGTCCATGACTATCATCGTGTAAGGGAAAGTAGGATCAATAGCTTTCACACGAGATTAATAGATTTCACCCAACCAAAGCACATGTCCATGACTATCACCGTGTAAGGTAAAGTAGGATCATATTTTTGTTGCTTAAACACAACCGAATTTCTCTCTAACTATAGTGACTAAATAACTGAGTAGAAGATAACAACCTATATTTTTCTCTAGTCTAAGTTTGAACAAGTTTATAGTGGACAAACCATAAAGTCATTCAAGAAGAGAGGCATGCATGATCACTGCCACTTCGCACAAGCCCAGACAAGAAACCATACTTGTGACGCTACACGATATTCAAAGAATAAATACAACACCTCCTCACCAAAATAATTACATAAAAGACAAAATTTTGGATAAGACCCATGTGAGTAAGGTATGTTGGAGTGGCAATTTTCCCTTGGAGAGCAAGCCAAAGAAATATTTGTATTTTCATAGGAACAATGTTTTGCCATACTTGTTGTAGCTCAGGAACAAGGTCATTTCAACCCACTGAATTTCACAAATCCAAAGCCACCGTAACTGACATAACATCATAAGCTCCCCTATTATTGTCATGCCACACCAACCTATCATCTATATGTGTAGGGTTTGGTTGATCAAGCATAGTCATTAAATTCTCCAAGTCCTCCATCTCCTAATCATTGAGTGAACTCAACCAAATGAACAACTAATGCCATGATTCATCAATATGATATCTCATATCAATAACAAGAGCATCCAGACTATTGGCGATGAGTATTTTATCCTTAATTAGGATTGGAAAAGTTGAAGTTGGAACTTTTAAAAGGCTTGGTTAGGTTAGAATTTGAGCCTTGGGAAGCTCGTGTATGGTTGTAGCCTTATCCATTAGAAAACTAGTGTTTTAATAGTTGTATGGCGAGCCATGAACACTTGCTTAATGAAGCTCTTTAGAAATCATCATGTAAAGAACCTTAAGGTAGTAGATGTACCACCATTAAGGGAATTCACTATAAATACTCTTGCAAGGATATTCTTCCTTTATTGCTTGTCTATTTTGTGTATTAGTATTGGGTGTGCCAAGTGTTAAAAAAAGAGAGTATCTAATGTATCAATTTATTTCCATTAAGCTCTTTTAAGTTCCCACTCCTAAAATATTGTAAATGCAATGGAGAAACTCAATAAGAGAATATTGGATAAATAGTGGATAAGATCCTACGCGCACTCCCTAGTAAGAGAGTCTAAAGTAACCACAATTGAGGAAGTACACTCTTAGGGTGACAAGAATACTTCTGGCTCACTCATCGGGTCTCTTACTATGTATTAACAATAGGCCAAAATCAAAGAGGCACAAGACAAGACTTCAAGAAGAAAAAATGTGAGCTTCCAGAGTTGTGTCCAAAAGGAAAGTGATGAAGTTTTTATGGAGATGAAGGAAGACTATGTGACACTTTTCACAAAGAGATTCTATAAATTTGTGAAGGTTAACACGGAGAAAAAGGCTACAAGGGAGAAAATGGTATCTCTTTGAGATATAAAAATAAGAATGATAGGTTGGTTCGTACGAGCAACAAACTAGGTCATGTGAAAAGTGAGTGTTCATCTCTTGGGGAAAGAGAAAGCATGAGAAGAAAACTTTCAAGGGCAAGAAGGAAAGATTTGGATAGGAAAAATGCAACGAAAGCTACTTGGGCGATGAGAGTGAAAACACTTTTCAATCCACTCCTCAATCTTTAGATTTAGAAGAAGTTGTCTCTAATCTTTGTCTAATTACGGAAGCACAAATCGATGGTTCTCAAAGTACTTCTTTAACAATAAAATCATCCACTTTCCTTGCTATGATTCTAAAGAGTTCAATCACATAGTTGAAAAAAAAAGGGAAAAAAATAAGGTAACATTTTATAGTGACTACTATGATGAATAATTTTCATTTGATGAGGTGCAAGATGCATATGATGAACTTTATAGCTTCTTTCATGAAACTAGGAAGAAAAATTAAAAACACACTAGAAATTTAAATGAGCTTAAAATGGAAATGGTTAAGTTTAGAAGGTTTAACACTAGCTTTATTGATGAAAATGAGAAGTTTCTACTTACATGTAAAGGTTTTGAGTCTTGTATGAACTTGAGCAAGATTCTAGGATCCAAGAGGGGAAAGGTAGTTCATATTCAAAACATTTTTCCAAGTTTACACAAAGCTAACACAACCTCAATACTCTTTGTTGAGGTGTGCGAACCAAAGTCCCACATCAAAAAGACAAGAGAAATAAAGACTGGATATAAGAGTGTTGGAACACGTAATGGAATAAGGCTTTTTGTAAAAACCGTGTGAGCTTAGGCCCAAAGAGAACAGTATCATTCTACTAAGAGATACAAGTGGACTCTTATTTCTCTAACAAAAGATAGCGGAGCCGAAGGTCCGGTGGCACCCTGTGAATCTCTAGGCCGAGCTGGAAAAGTACGGTGGATCTTCGGTCAGGATAGAAAAAAGTACAATGAATCTCCGGATCGACCTGGAAAGTTACTCGGTAGGCCTCCTAGGCATTCCCTGTGGAACATAGTTCGAGGGGTAGATTGTTGGGCCATAGTGGTAAGCTCCGTGGTACTTCATTCGAGGGGAGATTAATGAACCTAAGTTGTGGGCTCTATGTGGTACTTAGTTCGAGAGGGAGATTGTTGAGGTGTGCGAAACAAAGTCCCACATCGAAAGACAAAAGAAATGTAGATTGAATATAAGAGTGGTGAGATACAATTGGGCTTTTATTTCTCTAACATATGGTAGCGAAGCAGAAGGTTTGGCTGGCCTGTGATTGAGCTTTAATTGTAGTGGTTTTACCACTTGTTCTCTTGCATTTTCGAATAGTATGACCGCACCCGTCACAAGGCGCAGAATCAGGAGTTAAATTTATAAGTCAACTTCCGACTGTAAACAAAATAGATTC
>NBIL01099188.1:0-18312 GCA_002752925.1 Viola pubescens var. scabriuscula | reverse complement strand
CAAGGATGTAGGTCCCAAGATGTCTTTATTTCCAAGCAAAGACAAGTTTATGGCAAAACCCATTAATGAACTTGACCTATCTAACTGTGAGCGGTGCACTCCAAGTTATCGACTTCTGCCAAAGAATGTATGTAACCTTTTGCTTGTCCCTTGTTGTTGATGTAATATTTTAAGATGTTGGTGCACATGTTTATTTATCTTTGTCTCGATGTGGCTGTTGTGATTGTATCATGGCAGTACCCCATACCTACAGCAAGTCAGAGGACAGAGCTTGGTGCTGAAGTACTAAATGATCATTGGGTTTCTGTTACTTCAGGAAGTGAGGATTACTCTTTTAAACACATGCGCAAAAACCAGTACGAAGAAAGCCTGTTTCGATGTGAAGATGATAGGTTGGAGCTTGTCCAAGATGTTTTCATCTCTTTTTTTCCCCCTTCTTTTGTTTGCTTTGAAACAGAGCTGTTTTGTCTTAGCTTTGTTACATCTCATCAGATATTTGCTCTTCAAGTATTCAATTATAGATGGGCACTTTGTTACACAATGACTGTGCTGGAGAATGCCAGAATCTAAGTTATCATTAGTCCTGCTTTTGTAGGAAGTCGAGATGCCTGTTTGTTTGTTCAATATTTCCCTCCACCGATATTGTCAGGTGATGTCTGCTGTTTTGGAAGTTACTGATGTTCTGTCTTGCTGCCAGGTTTGAGCTCGACATGTTGTTAGAATCCGTTAATGCAACAACCAAACATGTAGAAGAATTACTAGAGAAGATCAACAATAATACAATCAAAACAGAGAGCATAATTCGTATTGAGGAGTACTTATCAGGTTATAGCTGATTAATGCCCAATAATGTTTAGAGCACCTATTCTTGTCATGTGCTCATTTTTGTATGTTCTCATCATTTTCCTTTCCCCTGATGGTTCCCAACTCTTCTGTTGTAGCTCTGAACCTGAGGTGCATTGAACGTTTATATGGTGATCATGGGCTTGATGTGATGGACGTGTTAAAGAAGAACCCTTCTCTTGCTTTGCCAGTTATCCTAACACGCTTGAAGCAGAAACAAGAAGAGTGGGCTAGGTGTCGAGCTGATTTTAACAAAGTCTGGGCTGACATTTATGCTAAGAACTACCATAAATCGCTTGATCACCGCAGCTTCTATTTCAAGCAGCAGGATTCAAAGAGCTTGAGTACAAAAGGTAACTCTTACTACTTGTATCTCGGTGCGCTTAAGCTAATTGAAACCTGTTATAATCACATGGAATAGAACTAGGAGTGGACTGTTCTAGATCTTATTCTTATCCGTCAAGTGAACCTTAGCCGAAGTTATTTTCCTTTGTTCTTCTCAAATGACTTCAATAGGACTTCCAATTGCCCTTAGATTCATCAGTTGTCTTCTTGTGTGTCACTTATTTTACAGCCTTATTGGCGGAGATTAAAGAAATTAGTGAGAAGAAGCGCAAGGAAGATGAGGTGCTCCTTGCGTTTGCTGCTGGTAACAGGAGACCAATTATTCCGCACATGGAATTTGAGTACCCTGATCCTGAGATTCATGAAGATCTATATCAGCTCATCAAATATTCATGCGGAGAAGTGTGTACAACTGAACAGCTGGATAAAGTGATGAAAATCTGGACAACCTTCTTGGAACCCGTCCTTGGTGTTCCCTCTAGGCCTCAGGGTCCAGAGGACACTGAAGATGTTGTAAAGGCTAAAAATAACACTTTGAAAGGGATAGAGAGTGAAGGCAGCCCTAGTGGTGGTGGTGTTGGTAGTGGTGCTACAGTCATGAACTCTAAGCATTCAAGTCTGTCCAGAAATGGAGACGAAAGTATCCCGCCTGAGCAATCAACTTCTTGCCGAACTTGGTTGCCTAATGGGGACAATGGGGTTAAAGAAAATGGTTCGCCTGATGCAGATCGTATTACTCGCAAGAGTGATACTTCCTGCAGTACTCTTCAACATGATAAAGCCCTAATGAATGCAGCTGTAGCTGATGAGACGTCAGGGGTCAGTAAACAAGTGACTTCCAATGAGCGATTGATTGCCTCAAATACATCTCTTGCCATTGGAGTAGAGCTAAGTAACGGAAGAACTAATTTAGAATCAGGTATGACAAATGCTTCTTATCTAAGAGTTTCTTTTAATCTTTGTGCACGTCGAAATCTGTTCTGCCTCTCTTCTCAAAATGATAGTTGGAATCTGAAATACTTTTTTTTGTTTCAAGGGCTTAGTGCTACTCCTTCAAAACCAAGTAACGGCAACATTGATGGTGGCCATGGGTTAGGATCAAATAAGGAGATATTACCTTCAACAGAGGTATGGTGCCTTCAGGGATATTTCTCCCTGTTAAGCAGAACATTCTCCTGATTTTTCATTCATTTAATAGTAACCAGCGAATTCATGTTAATAGACTATGCCAATCCAAAAACCTTGCATTTTTTGTTTAATTAACTTGTAATGAAAGATGACGTGTACATTTGTTACTGATCAATCAGGGTGGTGACTTTTTGAGACCAATTGCACCTACAAGTGGGGTGACGACAGAAAGCAGCAAGAATCATAGATTTAATAATGAAACTGCTGCCCAATTTAAAATCGAGAGAGAAGAAGGTGAACTATCTCCAAATGGAGACTTTGAGGAGGACAATTTTGCAGTTTATGGGGAAGGCAGCTTGGAGCCTGCGCACAAAGTGAAAGATAGTTCTGTGAGTAGGCAATATCAATCAAGGCGTGGAGTGGAAGAAACATGTGGTGAACAAGGAGGAGAAAATGATGCTGATGATGAAGGTGATGAAAGTGCTCAAAGGTCATCCGAGGATAGTGAGAATGCTTCGGAGAATGGTGATGTTTCTGGAAGCGAGTCTGGTGATGGTGAGGACTGCTCTCGTGAAGAGCATGAGGAAGATGGAGACCATGATGAGCATGATAACAAAGCTGAGAGTGAAGGTGAGGCTGAAGGGATGGCTGATGCCCATGATGTTGAAGGAGATGGAACAACGTTACCATTTTCAGAACGTTTTCTTCTAAATGTGAAACCTCTTGCAAAGCATGTCCCTTCAGCATTACATGACAAAGAAAGGAGATCACGGATTTTCTATGGAAATGATTCCTTCTATGTGCTGTTTAGGCTTCACCAGGTAAGACTGTTTTGTTTATTCATTCATTTCTATAGTTTTTCTGGCATCATGGTTTTTGTGCCATAGTTATTGGTTGCTTTTACCAACTCCACCTCTCTGTCCCCTTAACTGCACCAGATGCTCTATGATAGAATACAATCAGCAAAGATTAATTCCTCGTCTGCTGAGAGGAAATGGAGAGCTTCAAATGATGCAAATTCTACTGACCTCTATGCCAGGTATTATAGTTTAACAAGCTTTTGTTATTCAATCAATATAGAATTGTCCTGGCTATATTGATTTGTGTTTTTCCATACAGATTCATGAGTGCACTTTACAACTTACTTGATGGTTCCTCGGATAACACAAAATTTGAGGATGATTGCCGATCTATTATTGGAACACAGTCATATGTTCTATTCACGCTGGACAAGTTGATTTATAAACTAGTCAAGCAGGTAAAGTTATACTGTTGCTATTTGCTTAACATTTTCTTTTTTCCCCATGTTCTTTTACATTATGTCCCGCCTCTTCCTTTTACCTAAACGTTCTTCTTGGGCATCCTCAGCTCCAAACGGTAGCGACCGAAGAGATGGACAACAAGCTGCTACAGTTGTACGCATATGAAAAAACAAGAAAGCCCGGGAGATTTGTTGATATAGTTTATCATGAAAACTCTCGTGTTCTTCTTCATGATGAGAGCATATATCGTATTGAATGTGTAGGTTTCTTCATTGTTTTATTCATGTTTTCTTGATAGAAGTACACTTTTCAACTAACAGAAGTCATAACACGATGATTTTCCACTGCAGTCTTCAACCCCCACTAGATTGTCTATTCAGTTTATGGACTTTGGACATGATAAGCCTGAAGTTACTGCTGTCTCCATGGATCCCAATTTTGCTGCTTATCTCCTCAACGATTTCCTCTCCATTGTCCCTGAAAAAAAGGAAAAACAAGGGATTTACCTCAAGAGGTGCATTGACGCAACAGACAAATTTGTGTTTAATGTTCACTTGCTATCGCTACTAAAGTCTGCTGCTTGCAGGAACAAACGTAAATATGTAGGTGCTGATGAATGCCAGGCCATGGAAGGTTTTCAAGTTTTTAATGGTTTAGAATGTAAGATCGCTTGCGTTTCATCCAAGGTATCTTTTAGCTTTGCTTTTTACTACTCTTGTTGCACCTTAAGCTTTGCTTTAAAATTTTGTCCTTTAATCATAAGTTTCCATTTTGTTAATAGATGGTGATGTGTACATGTAGGTCTTCTATGTTTTAGATACAGAAGATTTTTTGTTTAGAACCAAAAGGCAAAAGCGAACCTCACAGCAGAATGGTTCATGTGCCGACCTGTCAAAGATCTCCGAAAGGGTGCAGCGGTTTCGCAATTGGCTTTCAAGATCATGATATTTCTGAGAACCTTGAAGTGTATTCCCTTGCTTTTTACAGTTATTTCTAAGTAAGGACATCTGAGATCTGTACTGTCAGATGTCTTTGCTCTACAGTTACCTTTTGTACCCACAGCTGGAAACAGAAATGGAATTCATGGCACAATGAGCAAGTGAGGACGCGAATATCCATGTATTTGCAAAGTTCTCTTGCCAATAGTATACTGAATCAAAGGAAAGCAGACATGGCTCGCACCGAAAGATTGTAGTATAGTGTAATTTTGTGGCATTCAAGCCCGAATCATGTAAATAGCGTTGACGACGTATTGTAATACCTGCGAACTGCGATATATGATCATTCCATTCATCATTGTTTTCATAGTTCTTTTTCATCTAGATTGCTTTCTGTTTGTTTGCTACTGCGCCCAAGAGGTGGCTGAACATTTAGCAACACATGGATCAAACAGGATTTTTTTTTGTTTTGAGTCGGAAAAAGCATTGAGTGCTGATTTTCCAGTATGAATTAGCTTGCATGTAGAGAATGGAAACAAATGCAATATTTTTTTTCATAATGTTCCTTTATGTTCAGGAAGTGATATACTTCTCATTCACCGCAGTCTTTACAGGTCGTAAATGCATTTTACATACACTTTTACTTAAATTGTCCTCTTTCCAGACATTTTCACCAAACTTGGAGATCCAATGACTGTCATCTGAAAGTTAAAAACGGAGCCAATGAATCCACCTGAATCGGCCCTGGACTAGTAATTTATCGATGTGTCCTCGACGAACCAGGTTAAATATGACTACGAAGAAAATAAGAATCAGCTAAAAATGTTAACACTATATTTTACAGGCGCCATTTATCCGGCAAGTTCACTTATTGGCGGTCGGTCCATGATGTTGGAAACAATCTTGGCATTGCTTTGCAATACCGGATCAATGTCAGGCAACTTGGGAATTTGAGCCAACAGGTCGATTGTTCGTCTTAAGAGGCGAGCTAGATCACCATCGTCCATGGCACAATCCATCATCATTTCCCTCCAAGTCAGCCCTGAAGCCCAGGCTTCAACCATACCTGAGAATTGGCTATCCAAACAGCAAGATACCTCTACCCCATGTTTCTCTTGAAGTTCTATAAGGGACCTTCTTTGTTCGTCCAAGACGCTAACGACATTTGTTACCGCAGTGGAAGGTTCGTATATGTGACTGCTATTCTCCCAAGAACGAACTTTAATGCCTTCGGAAATCACACTTGCACAGACAGCAGCAAGTTGTGCTGGTTTCAGGTTCAGAAGGATTTTATTCCGCAACACCATTGCGAGCCAGAGTTCATTTTCTCCTCGAATAGCTGCTGCAGTTTCGCCGAGTGGAAATATTACCTGTGTATTGATATCCAAAGCCCTACTTTCATTTACAACATTGCTGATCTTCAAGAATTCCTTCCACCCAGACGGTTCAATCTCCTCTATTCGTTCAGCCAAACGCTTCGACCTGGCCTTCAGGCGTTTAATCTTATCCTCAGTAAAATTCCTCCAATCTATTATCTTCTTGTATTCTTTAAAGCCCTCCGTGCGTGATATCTTTTTCTTTAAGCGTGAAACTTTAGTCCTTTGTTCCTTGTACTGTTCTAAAGCATCACGGTACGATTGAGACATATGTAGCACCTCATCAGTCTCAGAAAGACTACTTAAAACCGGAACATTCAAACTCCAAGACCATGTATCTAGAGACCCCTCCATGTACCAAAGACCACCTATTTGAGAATCCGCAAGCATTTCCCACCGCTTCTCCTCCCTATCAATAAGCGCCCACATGAGTTCACTCGGCAAAGCATCCCCTTGAGTCAAGCCAATATTTGGAAGGCCCGTCTTGTAAACAGATCTAACCCACTTTTCAGTAAACAGATACCAAGAGTTATCTGAACCAAGAGCTACATAGTGAGATGGGGTAATATCTTCTGGAGTTTTAACTTCAGTGACACTCTGATCAGCTTTCACAGAATTTGGTGCATGTGAATCACTAGTGGAAACAATGGATTTAACTTTTGAATCATCGGAGTAATCAGCTTTCCCCAAATAAACAGCTGGGACTAAATGTTCTACTCCCTCGTTATCTTTGTACTGCAAACACAAAAAGGGCAAGTGACTACTATCCAATTCATTTAGTAAGGATTTCAAGGCAATCAATCTCTTCATTTCCATTGCTCTTCGTAGTTCTGCCCGAGTACGCTTTTCTTCCCTCAACTGTTCCTGCAGAACTGCAATTTCCTTATATGATGCATGAGAGAGGATTTTCTTGCTCTTTTTATCTATAGCTTCATCGCTAATCTCAGAGGTAAGTGTTGCAATCTCTCTCTGTATGTTAGTTAGCTCCTCTTTTGAAGCCAGCATCACATTGCTACCAATGTAGGTTCCAAAACTTTTCTCAACTAGTTTCCTTGCTTCTTCCAAAGTTCTCCCGGTCTGGAGAAGTTTCATGTCGTCTGATTCATCTGACCTTCGGGTCAATTTTGTGCCAGCAAGAAGATTCAGCACCATCCCATAAGAAGCAGTAAACTGTGATACAAGAGGTTCTAATCCAGCAAAAAGGACCTTGCAACATTCTTCAGCACCTTCATTAGGAGCCTGAACAAGTACAACATGACCATTATCATCAATGCCTCTACGTCCAGCTCTACCAGCCATCTGAAGCAGTTCATTTGGGCTTAATTGGACACGGCCAGTACCAGTCCTCTTGCTAAGAGATGAGATGACAGCAGTTCTAGCAGGCATGTTGATTCCAGCAGCTAGTGTCTCTGTAGCAAAGATGACTTTGATTAGTCCTCTTTGAAAGAGCTGCTCAATGAATGATTTCCATAGAGGGAGACAGCCAGCATGATGTGCAGCAACCCCTTTTAGAAGTCCTTTGACAGCAGTCTCTCGAACAGCATCAGGATTTTGAATGCTGAACCTCTTCAAAGCCAGTTCAACTTCACTCGTCTCACATTCATCAAGGAGTCTGAAGCGTTCAAGGTACTGCACAGCTGCATCACATCCTCTTCTGTTGAAAATAAACCAAATTGCTGGTAGCATATCCCTACCCTTAAGTTGTGCTAAAGTATCAACAATTTGTGGTACCTGAACAATCACAAAATTTGTGGAAGATGAGTGTTCTCACTGAAAACAACTTAAAGAACCACCACAATAACTCAAATAAAAAAGAGTCGAACGTTTTAGAGATTAACAGATCCACTCCTTACTTGTGAACGGCGGATTTTAGTTATGTCATTCTTTGAAAGGGGTTCTCCAGCCATGCTACCAATGCTATCATATAACATGCTACTTCCACGATTTCTTGACTTCCTTCTTCTTGTTCTGTCGTCCTTGTAAGCAGAAAGTTGTAAGTAACTTAATGCCAGCTTCCTGTTCCAATTTGAAAAGTAAAACACAAATCAGTATCACAAGAGCAGAAAGGCAGAAATGATCCAACACAAAATACAAATAGGGACGTTCCTGGTTCTGGATATGGTTATGCTTAACTAGGAGCCCTGTTCAGTGTGAAATAACCTTCCCAGGCTTTCAACTAAAAAGTAGTGGAAGTTTAAGTCATGAGAGCAGCCACTTCATGCAGGATTTTCATTAACATACACCTACATTTCCCCATCCCTAAAAAAAGTGCAGATGCATTGAATGAAAAAGGAGCAGAAAAACAAAGAGTCACTTGGTGCTAGAAAAAACTTCATGCTAGTTTCTACTAGAATATGCTCCATGAGAGGAACTTGAAAAGCAATTAACAGAGCATGATCAATAAAATAACAGAACGTTAAGTTCGGTGATCAAGAAGGCCCGTGGTCTAGATCAGTGACCTCCATTGCACTTTGGAGGGATGCCGGTCTAAGTTCTCCCCGAGTGGGCGACCCTACGTCATAATTTGTGGAGTATTTTCAACATAAAGTACACCTCCTATTGGGGGGGAAAACGCAACCAATGTATGCAAACAGCATTATAACATTGACTGAAAAAAAGGTGCCACTGTCGAAAAAGTAAGGAAATTACTGCAAAGTGGCACACAACAGCTAAATACTTTTCTACCATTGTTGGAGAACGTTAAATTTTGATTGTAGTATTCATAGGAAAAATGGAATTTATTCCAATTTTCTTGGGGTGTGGAGTGGAAGAATGATGGAAAAACCTATTCATCTGTCTTCCCCTCTCATCAAGAAGAGGAAACAAAGCACTCCTTGTGGAGAAGTGCCAAGTCAAGGGAACCGGGCGCTTTGAAGATGTCACCAATTCAGTTTTCCCATGAACCTAAACAAAAATTCAAGATAATGAGAATCAACGTTTTTCACCGTTAAAGGATGAGTCAAGTTTAGCTCCAGTACACAGATTGCTATATGACATGTCAGAAGTCAAGGCTAGCATGAATGACATGCGGAACTTAACAGGATGTAGCAGATCAATCTTTAAAATGAGAGATGCACATACTTTTGTCCACAAAATGGAAGCATGCTGTAATTTCCAATTCCATTGAAAAGGAAAAGACCTTTAGAAATTTTGTACACATTCCATTATTACTGTAACTCCCCGCCAGAAGGGTTTCAAACTTTAACTGTACGATGAATTTGGTTCAATCATGGGACAAGAATTGCAAATGAATTCACAGGGAAACTTGTGAAATAGCACAACACATCGAACAACTAGGACCTATAGGCAAGCATCTGGCCATAGTTGGCCTTTGGAGTGAATTACCATAACTTAGTGATAGCATTTGTGTGCACACTGTTGCATAGTGCAGGCACATGCACACAGCTTGTGCTGATAAGGATCCGCCTTTACTACCAACTAGAAAGGCAAAGATTTTCACCCTGTTACCGCTAATAATATTACTTTCAGTGGACTATTGCATAGCAGCATCACATTCTAGAACAAGTGGAAAAGTGAAGTCGTCTCATTTAATTTGTTTGAACTAGTTCCACACGTGGCAAGACTTAGAAAATAAATGAGGCATGTTAAATTGGTACAAACACACGTTACCTATAAGCACTTTTGTACATGCAATATTTCTACGAAAGCTTCAAGCAAGATGGAGCACTGTATACATTAACAAAGAAGAGTACCTCGTTAATCCAACCAGCTAACTCATTGGGATTCTTAACTGTAGCTGACAGGCATATCATTTGAACCTCTTTAGGGCAATAAATAACCTGCAAACATGTCAACAACAGCCTCACTTTTGGGCTGTGAATGAGAACCTGAACAAATAAGTATACTTACAATCTCTTCCCACACAGTACCACGGGATATATCACTTAGAAAATGAACTTCATCCAAAACAATCACATCAACACAGAAAAGCCCACTCCCGGAAGCAGCCTTTCCAATGCTACATTAGAAGTTCAATTTGATTCAGAGACCAGAGACAATAAAAAAATTAAAAGAATCACAAAAGTTCACATCCAATGACTCCTTAGTTAGCTCTATCATCCTTCCAAAGTGGTACACCTGATTACATTACTTACCTCTGGTACAACATGTTGCGCAAAATCTCTGTAGTCATTATCAAAACTTGAGCATCTTTATTCACCGCAGAGTCTCCGGTGAGAAGCCCAACATTTTCATCCCCAAATGTTTCCCTGCAAACAACAATTACACACAAAATTATCACTTGTCCGGAAAGGCATATCATCCCTTAAAAAAACAATCACTAACCTAAAATCGCGAAACTTCTGATTGGACAATGCCTTAAGCGGAGTAGTATAAAATATCCTCCTCCCTCTAGCCACGGTGGCAACAGCAGCCGCCTCAGCTATCAATGTCTTCCCACTGCTCGTTGGCGCCGAAACCACAACAGAAGAGCCGTTTAAGAATGCTTGAATAGCTGACCGCTACCGATTCCGTTACGAAAACAGAACAAAAGACGACATTGCTGATAAGCGAATGAAATTATTCAAGTAATTTTCAATTTATTACTAGTTATTACTTATTACTAACCAAAATGAACAAACCTGGAATTTGTCGATGCGGAAATCGTAAATGGTAGCGAGTTCATCTACATCAATGACGTCACTCCCAAGCTCTCTGACTAGGTTACGGATCTTCTCCACCCGCTGCCACTTGGACTCCTTGCGCCAAGTAGCTGATGAATCGGCCGCAGCCACCGGAACTTCAGCGTCGTCTTCCTCGCTCTGTTCGATTCCTTCTGAGAAATCATCGTACTCGTCCGCGGCTTCCTCGTCATCCTCATCCTCGTCCTGGTCGATGTCTTCGTCGTCTTCCTCCTCCTCGTCGGCGTCGGAGAGGTTAGAAGCAACCGGCGAGAGAGAGTTTGAACAGGAAGGGGAGAGAAATTGGAATGCACGTGAGCTTGGATTGAGGGGAAAGCGGAGGCAGGGAGGGAGAAAGGGGAGGGAGGAGGAAGGATTGGAAGATAAATGAGGGAAAATGTAAGGAGTGTGAAGGATAGACAGTGTGTTCATGGCGGGAGCGAGTCGATAAGAAGGGGTTTTGGTTTCCAACACGGCTCGTTTTAACGGGCCTGTGAAGTTGATTTGGGGTTTATCGTTTTGATTTTTTTGTTGGAAACTTACAAGGATAAAAGTACAACTTGATCCTTATAATTATAGAAATTTTAATATATTATCCTATAAGTTTCAAAGTACATCAATTTAGCCCAAATTTCAGAGTAAGAATAAGGGTTGTTTGACCTTTGGGGTTGATTTTTGCTTTTCCAATAGCCAAAATTGCTTTCGGTAGAAATATATACTTTTTTATGTCAAAAGCAATTTTTGTTATTGAATTTATAGTGGAGAAAAATATAACTCAATCTTAAACGTATAGAAAATTAATTTTGTTTAAGTATCATCAAGTTTTAAAAGAGATAGCTCCCTCAGCACGATTTTCTTCATTTTTCGGACTCGAAATTAAATTTGAATTAGGAGAATAAATAATAACCGAAATTTGAATGTTTTGCATATTTTGTCCCATGATTGTGTAGCTAATGCAATGCTTTCATGTAATCACTAATCATCACAATTTGCAAACTAAATAGCCACATATATAGTTGAGTAAATAAGTAAATTTATGACTTTATTCAAAACTTCATATGGATTAATCGTCTCAATAGAGATGGGACTTTTGACTTGGGCCTCAGCACACGAAGGAATTCAGCCTATCTAATTTTAAGTTGGGCCTCAGCCCAACATAGAAATTTTAATTTGCCAAAAAGCGTAGCCTCTCTACCTACCATCCACGTGCATGCATCTTTAACAACTCGGAACCGTTAGAATATTGTATTAATCGCGGTTTCCCCCCACCCCCGGAATCGTTTATTAGTCAGACATGTGTTGGCTGCTTGCAAGAGTTGATTATGATTTCTCTGATGGTTAAATTTTGTTTGAATTTGCAAATCTGACACGAAGCCGGCCTAACAAGACACAGCGGCATCTGTTTTTTAACTGCAAATCGAACGGTGCGTACTTATCAAATCATTGAGAATTTTGAAAGGAAACTAAATTATTTCTACACATAACTAGAAAATAAATAAATAAATCACAAAAAATTAAGTGTTTTTTACAACAATTTTAAAAATAAGGTGTTTCAATCTGGTAATTTCTCCGCACATTTAAATCAAACTAACGATTTATTACTTAAATGATTAGAGTGTCGAATCATTCACACTTTTATTTTTTTAATGATTGAGATATTCACCCAGATCGGTTAATATATATAAATAAAAGAATGCGATAATTACCTTACTCTTACTTATTAATAATTCAGTTTGATAGTTTCATTAATAGAAATTGTTGTAATTATCAAAATATACTCTCTTTTTCTGGAATGATTATAATAATAAAAAAGAATTTATCTTTCTCACTGCCAAAATATCCAAGTAAATGGGAGTGAAAACAGAAAAAGGTTTATCAGAGTTTTTTCACACGCGACACAAAAACAGAACCCAATTCTGTAGTAATCTGTATTTTCCTCACTTTCACAAAAACAAATTATTAGTAGCACTCGCATAAACCGGAGTGCCCTTTCCACCCGCGAACTACCACCAAAAACCAAAGAGTCACCTTCCTCTTCTCGCCCTCGCCACCCCATCCAAATCCAACGGCCAAGATGGCTTTATCCCACCTCAGATCATCTTCTTCGAGATCCAATCTCATGAAACCGTTAGCCGCCGCCGTCCTACCTTACACCACCACTCTCCGCCGCCCGATCTCCACCTCCACTGATCCCTTCACAATCGAAACCTCTCTCCCCTTCACTACCCACAATTGCGAGCCTCCATCCCGCACCATCGAGACCACTCCCAAGGAGCTCCTCACCTTCTTCCGCGACATGGCTCTTATGCGTCGGATGGAGATCGCCGCCGACTCTCTCTACAAAGCCAAGCTCATCCGCGGTTTCTGCCATCTCTACGACGGGCAGGAAGCCGTCGCGGTCGGGATGGAAGCTGCGATTAACAAGAAGGACAGCATCATAACTGCTTATAGAGATCACTGCACATTTCTCGGCCGAGGTGGGTCTCTTTTGGAAATTTTTTCGGAGCTCATGGGGCGCCAGGCTGGATGCTCTAAAGGGAAAGGTGGTTCTATGCATTTTTACAGGAAGAAAGATGGATTCTATGGCGGGCACGGTATTGTGGGAGCGCAAGTGCCGTTAGGGTGTGGGATAGCGTTTGCGCAGAAGTATACTAAGGATGAATCAGTGACGTTTGCTTTGTATGGAGATGGTGCCGCAAATCAAGGCCAGTTATTTGAAGCGCTTAATATTTGTGCTCTCTGGGATCTGCCTGCCATTTTCGTTTGCGAGAATAATCACTGTAAGGATTAAATTATTGAAGATTTATTGTGGTTGTTATTGCTGCTATATGGGTTGATTTTGGATTGTATGAACTCTATGCAGATGGAATGGGGACAGCAGAGTGGAGAGCTGCTAAGAGTCCCTCCTACTACAAGCGTGGGGATTATGTTCCTGGCTTGAAGGTGAGGGTGTCTTCCTTTTTTATTATGTGTAATTGTTTTTTGTTTGTGCATTCAAATTTGTTTGTGATTTACTTGATGTTGATGAGCTAGATTGGGTAATTTCATGTAATAGTTGCCAAGCTATTTCTGGAAGAGTTCGCTGTTCACTTGGTATGATACATTTATGTGTTGTCGGGAAGGAAGCGGTGATAGAATTGTAAATTAAAAGTTCTCACTTACCATAATTTTTACAATAAGAGTGCAAAGCCTTGCTCATTGAATTTTCTCATTAAAGTGTGCTTCGAGATCTCTAGTCAGTTGTTACAATCATTGGACTTACCCCTGTTCCTTTTGGTTTCAGGTTGACGGCATGGATGCCTTTGCTGTCAAACAAGCATGCAAATTTGCGAAGGAACATGCATTGAAGAATGGACCTATTGTTAGTTCTATTCCAATACTTATTGTGCTTTTTGTACTTTCTGAGTGACATTATTCAGTTATGCCTCTGCCATTCAAATACTGCATTATTTAATATTACTTAGCTTTTGTCATGAGCCCTTTGATTTCAATGAAAATGTGATGTTATGAATAAGCAGATCATGGATATAGGAGAAGACACGTTTATTAAGATCCTCTAACTTGTTATGTTCTTTGACCATGATCATTGTTGCCATTATTTCTATCAAGCCATTTCACAAATAAGTTTTTCTTAGCATGCTCAAGTTTGTAGGTGGATATTGTTTAAACTCAAGTGAAGTCTAGCTTTCTGGGACTTAATGCCACTCTTATATATTTATGTGAACTTGGATGGCTAATCATGTGGTAGATCAATGCCATGAATTATATTTGATTTTTGCCTTGTATGGTAGGCTGCGAACAGTTAGAAATAGGCTTAGTTGATGTTGATACTTTTATTCTGGGCAATGACTTTTCCTAAAGAATGTCATTGCATGGTAGGCTACAGTTTGAAATAGGCTTAGTTGATGTTGATATCTACTTTTATACCGGGCAATGACTTTTCCTAAAGAATGTAGGCTAAAACAATGATACAAAGCCGTGATTTAGTTATGGACATTTGTTGGATTTAATTTGTTCGAGTGACATTTGTTGGATTTTTCGGATAACTATGTGTACATGGAGAAAGGGATGGGAATTATTTTACAAATTCATAATATTATGAACAAATGGCTTTCTGGTCTGGACAATTTTCGATGACCACCATACTGGTGTTATGGACCATTTCTAAATATTATTAGCAAATTCAGCACCATTTGCAGCCTAAGTATTGTCCGTGTCGTGATGCACATCACCTAAAGATGTAAACAGACCGTGCTATTGTGCTTTGTTGTAGTGAACTTTTAGGTGAGCAAATCTTCTGCTGAAAATTGTAAGTGTGTTTGGAATCTGATGTAGGCTGTAATATCCTATTTTTCTAACTCATTTTCAGTCCAACTATTATGTTAGACTTCAAAACCCAAAATTGTTGATGAGATTTTGACAAGTAGCAGATTATTAGAACTTTAGGTCTCATTTCTCAGGAGCTGCCGTCTCACCTTGGATTACCTTTCCTGGTAGGGGAAAGAACAACAGATTCTAGTTGACCCTGGTAAATGTAGGATCAGTTAATGTTGAAGATATTATTCTCCTGCTCTTTTTTGCCTGTTTATATATCTATTTTATGAGCAAAATGACCATTGCAAACAGTTGATGCACTTAATTTTCTCTGGTTCAAATGTTATATGAGAATTTCTATGATTTGTCCAAATTCTTGTTGACTTTTATGTATTGACAGCCTTGTGAATCGTGCTAACAAATATAATATTATTTTGTGTAATGACTATGCTTGGAAATGTAAATTTTTGATGGGTGTCTCTTTGCAATTAATGGTTCATTGTCACTCTGCACAGATAGATTGATGTATTTTGATGTAATTCTTTTGTCAGATACTTGAAATGGATACCTATAGGTATCATGGTCACTCCATGTCAGATCCAGGAAGCACCTACCGAACTCGTGATGAGATTAGTGGCGTGAGACAGGTTATTTACATTTTACTCACATTATCTTTCCAGAGACGATGGATTCGTTCACTATTTTAGGTTCTCATTTTGGTCTGTTTGATATCATTTTCAGGAGCGAGATCCAATTGAAAGAATAAGAAAGTTGATATTTGCTCATGATCTAGCTACTGAGAAAGAGCTAAAGGTATATGATTTCCTGCATTTCGCATAGGAATACTGAAAAATCCATTGTTTTGTTTGTCTTCTAGAACACAGTTACTTTTACAAATATATTAGTTCGGTTCCTCATCTCTTTACCCTTTTGTGGATTCTAGTCATTAGAATGCAGTTCTTGGCTTGGTTACAATGCTGAAGATGTTGAGAAAACTGAAGGGTTGTTTCTTTCTTTCCTATGCTTTTCAGGATATTGAGAAGGAAGTGAGAAAAGAAGTAGATGATGCTATTGCTCAAGCCAAGGTTTGTGTTATCTTGATTGTTGTACTTCTAAATGTTTTGTCTTGGCTATCTTGATTGCTGTATCTTCAGTGTTTTGTCTCATCTAATTCTAGGTTTCTTTATTATATCTCTTCTAATTTCAAATTCCCTCCGTTTTTCTTTTATGATTTTGCATTTACAGGAAAGTCCATTGCCTGAGCCGCATGAACTCTTCACTAATGTATACGTGAAAGGTTACGGTGTTGAGGTAATAAATGTGTTCTTTTTCTCTCCCTCTTTGTGCTCCATTGCTCTCTCTTTTTACCATCTTCTACACCGCTCTGAATATCGGGGGGAAAAGAAACCTGTCTTCATCACTGCTTACTTTTGGAGTGTTTTCCATCAACAGCTCTTCTTTAAATTTCATGAACTGTCTAATCATTTGGTCATGCTCACAAGACACTCGTATTAAATTTGTCCTCTGAATTCCTTTACTCAGTTTCCAGTATTGTCTAGTTGGAATAACATGGATTATTGTCTTATCACCAATCCTGACAAACAACTGTAACTGCTTCCACTCTGCACAACAGTATCTTAATCTGTGCTTTGCAATGAAAATATTATTCGGGCACTGAAAGTTAGTCATGGAAAGGCGTTAACGGGTTAATGGATCACAGACTGTCTCCAGATTGGAAAGAGGCAAATAGGTTAATGGTATGGGATTAAGAGATATTGATCATAAGTGAAAAATGGATTGTGAAAAAGTAATGCACCTAAATGAGGTTTTTTCATATCTCCTGTCTTATGTTTGGGTACACGTACTGAGATGCTGTTATCTTTGCAATACATTATCTGTTTTTGTTGATATTGTTGTATTTTCCTTTTCAGAAGCAATATACAGACTTCTTTCTATTGGCTGTAGTGTCTATATTTATCTTTTGGCGTCTCTAACCCTTTCCTATGTGCAAGGAATCCAAAGTCTAAGTTTTGGTTCTTTCTGATGAGTTCTGTTTTTTCTCTTATCTTGTCACCTGGTATTGATAGCTTCTTGATTTTCAATTGCAGTCTTTTGGACCAGATAGGAAAGAAATCAGAGCAGTGCTTCCATAGTTGAAACACTCAGTACACCAGCTAATCCTCAATACCTCTGGCGAAACGCATCATTTGAAAATAATAGAACAATAAAGTTGCAATGTGGGTGGTGGCCTCAGTTTCTTTCGTTGCCATAATTTTGTTCTTCACACTCTTGTATAGGATCAATCCTGACTCTTCTCAAGTTGTGAGAAGTGCTGCATTCTGTTGTGTAGTTTTTTTTTCCGGGAGAGCTATGATTTGATTTTCCTAATTGCTCCTGAATACACGGCTGTTCATTTCTTCATACACAATTATTGTTCTGCGCATGACGCACGGTACCAACCAGCAATTTATCATTGGATAGAAGTTCAGACCAGCTTTTAATTTCATGAGAAATTTTGAGTGTTCCTCAGGGTAGTTGTGTTGCTTGCAAGTAGGTGCCTGCATGCGTTTGTCCTCGCTTCGGCACTTGTTTTGCGATGGCTAACCGATGACTTTTTTTCTGGGTCCTTTTTGGGCCACTGATTGCTTTGTTATTTATCTTCCGCTTCAAAATTTGTGTTCCCCACTCTGATTTTCTTAAGTTCTACATTGCTTTGCTTGAGATTTTCTCAAGTTTCAAGCATTGCTCATCAAATATACGGTATACCCCCATAAATTTGAGTGAATGCATCCAATTTTGGACGAAAATAGTAGTATATGCCAAACAGGAAATTTTTATTTTGATATAAACACCGCGACGCTCAAGAGTGTTGATAGATACTACTATTATATGAAATGAAAACAAGGGAGTACATGTTTTTATTAGGTGGCTTCCTTGCTTCCTTGTTGTTTGAACTTTGAAGTGGCGCTCTCTTTAATTTAGCGGTTGAGGAAAAGGGGAAGCAAGCAACACGCTCGTTTCACGGGCTCTACTTTCACCTTTTGTCAGAAAAATTAAAACATTTCATGCAAAATTCAATTATCGGATCAAAAAAAGGAAGATAACAATCCACAAGGGTCATGGATTCATCTCCTTGTCAAAATCCTACCTCACTATCCTTCTTCTGCAACGTGGGACCAGACCAACTCATCAGAGATTCTAAGAGCACCTGCCCCACTTCTCCACCCACCAGAATCCACGTGGCAGTACACTAAAGAATCACATGCTGACACACATCACCGTCCTGTCACTGGGGTTTTCACCATCACTCCCACTTGCTCTTTTACAGCAAGGTCATCAAAACCCGCAACCGTACGAATCTACAGAGAAATTAGAAAATCAGTCTTAAATCCTCTGTAGTAGTGCGCACCGCAGGGGTATCCTATGCACCTCTCATTAGTCATTTTTTCTCTCTCTGGGCCATTCT
>NBIL01099187.1:0-17195 GCA_002752925.1 Viola pubescens var. scabriuscula | reverse complement strand
CGTCCATAGGTACTACATCACACAACCTCTCATCTTCGTAGCCACCTATTTTGAAAGAGACAAGGACTTATTCCTTCACCATTATTTCATCATCATCTTTGAACTAATGTAGAGAATAAGGCTTTGGATAGGGTGATGTTGGCAAGCCAAGTTGATGAATCAAGAGATGACTCGCTACACCTACCATGCTTCCATTATCAACAATAAGTGAAGCCACTTTACCTTTGATCTCACATCGTGAATGGAAGAGATTTTCCCGTTGCTCCTCACACGTGGCTTCTTTCTTTGCTTGAGCATTTAAGCTCTGCCTCACAACTAGTGTCATTTCCGGTGTCGGAACTACTTCTTCCTCACTACTCTCGGCTTCATCTTCCCTTGCTTCCTCCTCCTTATCATCTATCTCATCCTCACTCCCGGTTTCATAATTGCCTTCTCGAATGATAATCACTCTCCGGTTCTGGCACTCGAAAGAGATGTGGCCTCTTCTGTGGCATCTAAAGCATTCAATATTGGAGGAGAATCTTTTTGGTTGGTTGGGGTGGTGGTAGGATTTTGGTTTAGTTTAGGTGGTGGATTTGAGGGGGTACTCCTTGTGTAAGGAGTGTAAGATTTTGGATTGGGTGTCACGGTTTTGGGGTTCTTGGAGGTGGGTTGGTCCTTTGAATGAGGCATCCAAGGTATCTTCGGAGATGTGGAATAAGATTGGGAGGTTCTTTGACTCGGGTAGGTTTTCTTCTTGGAGGACTTATGCGCCTCCACCTTTAGAGTATAATGTAGCATTGGCTCTAAATGATCAAGCTCCTTTAACTCAAACTTGTACCAGATTCTCTCATTGAGACCGTTGAGGAATCTTGCCATCGTCACGTCTTCTCCTTCTTCGGTTTTAGTTTTGATGAGCAGCTCCTCTAGATCATTGAAGTATTCACCCACGAATTTGGTACCTTGCTTGAGACCTTGCAACTTGTTTTGCAAGTCCCGTTTGTAATGTACGGGAACAAATCTTGCTCGCATCACCCGTTTCATTTCTTCCCACTCCCGAATAAGATTCACTTCTCCCCTTTCCCACCAACTAACGGCGTAATCATCAAACTCCATAGCAGCTAGTTGCATCTTCTTATCCACTAAGTATCGATGACAATTGAAGATACGCTGAATCTTTCCTTCCCATTTAATGTACTCTAACGGATTGGTAGTACCCTTAAAGCTAGGAATTTGTACCTTGATGCTACTCAATTTGTCATCGATCCAAGGCTCTTGCGGCCTTTCATTGCGCTCTCCAAACTGTGACACTTGTTGTTGCTGCCGTCGTCCCCTATTTTGTCACGCAAGTGCCTCCATTTCCTCGTCAGCTTCATCATAAAGATCCTCATAAGACTCTCGTGCTTGGTAGGGGGTGGTACTTGCATGGTAATGGGGAACTTGGGGCCAGCTGCTGGATGCGGTAAAATCCCCTCGGTTGCACCGATTGCTCCTATCCGCGGTTAACGGCATTTCTTTAGGAATTGGAGGTACCGTTGGGCCTTGGCTGCTCATTGCGTACTTGTCTCAAATGGCCTTCATTTGTTCCTCCGTAATTGCAAGGTTAGGAGTAGGAACTTTCTTCCATGGACCCGTGGTGAGTACACTTGGGAAGCCTCGGCCGGCTGCCCTCTAACGATCGTCATCCCCATCACTATTCTTTCGACCCTCCTCTTCAGTCTTGCACTTCCCTTCTTCTTTGTAAAGGTCAATATGGGACTTGAAAGGTAGGTCTTTGGGGCAGGTAGTGTAGGGGTGCTGGATGACTTGTCGACTCCTATTCCACCGGACCGGACAATTTCCTTTAATAATGTTTGACGTGCCTCCGCCTTAGCCAATGCCAATTTCATCTCTTTTTGGGTTGTCTTCATCTCCGTTTTCATTTCTGCTTGGCTCACTTCATCTCGGCCATGGAAGATAAAAGTTGTTCAAGGAGATCAGCCATTCTATTCTTGCTAGACTCGATACTTCTAACCGACATGATGAAAGATTGTTGATACTATCTAGCGTCCAAGGATGGATGGCCGAATATGTTGGAGATGAGGATCTAGTCTCTTTTTTACGGTTGGGTTTGTAGCCAAAAGTTGAGGGTGTTTGATGGAAGATTTGAGTTGTTTAATGGGCAAGATAACGTCGCTAGAAGACAACGGAATGGTGCAATGGATTTAAATGGAAAAAGATAAAGATGTATTGATGAAATAACAAGGAAATGAACTCATAAACATGAATGGCCCTTTCTAATTCTAATAACTAGAAACTTACTCAAACAAGCTTACGAGGATCTGTACCCCAATTGAGTGACCCTTCCTAATTCTAACAATTAGGAACCTACTCAAAAAAGAAAGGAAGATGTTTGAATTTCAGTCCTATTGACCCAGAATTCAAGATCCCTAAATGATAAGCTAAAAGTTTGGTCTTGATTGATGATTATCACAAAAACAAAGACAACGTATAAAAGAGCCTAAGTCTTTCAATTTATACCGCTAAGTTATTACAAGGGGAAATCCCTAAAATACCCTTAACAAAGATGGGCTTGTGGCCGAGATGAAGGCTAGCGCAAGGCCTCATGGGATGCTAGGGATGGCGCGGGCCTTATGCGGAAGTATTCATGGGTTGCTAGGGCTCGTGCGGGCCATGCGCCGAGGCGCCTCATGCCTTAGCCCGTCTTCTCATGAGCCCTCTTGCCTTAGCTTGAGGGGTCCATTTGGTAGGTATGAGCTGGAGCCTTGAAGCTCATATCATCCCATCCCTCTTTGAAGGGATTCGCCCTCGAATCTATAGGCTCAATTCTTTGCTCGGCCAAACAAGTCTTTGCTTGCTCACGGCTAGTGGACACACGCGGAATTAACCCTATACTTCTCTCGCACCCATATGGGGAAAGTTAGGGCATGTGGGTGGCCTTTCATAGGCGGTGTATGTGGACACGGGAGAGGGCAAGCTTGTATCATCCCATCCCCTTTTGAAGGGATTCAACCTCCAATCTAGGCCATAGATAGTGTGACATGCCGAAAGGGTAGATGGGGATTTAAGCACAAGAGCTGCCATTGCTCTTCTTCGCGCCATGTCCCTTTCAAGCCCTTGGTGAAACAAAACCATATAGCCAAGAAGAGGAGCCAAAGGAGAAAAGGAAGAGGCGTGGCCAAGAAGAGAATCCACACGAGTGATGGATGAGACTTAGTCAAGAGGAGGAGCCAAACGATGGATGGAAGAAACCCTGCCAAAATGCTCAAATCCAAGGAGAAAAGGATCCGAATAACTATGGGGAGAAGTTGCCGAGAGGATGGAGAACTCGCTGCCAAGAGACGTAAACTTGTGTTGCAATGTAAGACATTGAAGAGCCTTCTCAAGGTAGCCCGTAGAAAACCCACAAATTCCGTGTTCCACCCCATTGGTTCCAGCCCCTACAATACTATCACCACCCGGGATTGCATCCAAGACCTTCATCGATTGCAAGATGGCTCAAGTCGACCTCATAGTGCGCAAGGAGGTCGCGCCCAATGTCCGAGAACGTTCACACTGGACCAAGTCATGTCAAATGATGCCTAATGCAAACGATCGACCTTGTCCCAGTTATGCTAAGATGTTATTGAATTTTGGACGTGAGTTAAAGGAAAATGCTCGAGCCAATCGTCAAATGGCTCGAGGCAACTTATTGACGCACACCTTGCGCGAGCCAAGGGTGCGACGAGTGGGAATCGGGGTCCAAAGGTGGAACCAGCATGCGGAGCTAACCTAGAGCTCTTGGAACTTATTTTAATTAATTATTTATTTATTTATTTAAGTTAAACAGCTGATAGTACTTATTGTTTAAGTAGAACTCATATTTCTAGTTTAATTAGGTTTAGGCGTTGCCTATTTAAAGAGAGCGTTTAGCTCATTGTAAGGAGGTTTTTTGATAATTGAATTTTATTACATTGTCTTTTCAGAGAGAGTATCTCTTCTTGTTCATGCGTGAACCTTGTCCCTCATTGAGTTCGCAAGCTCGATTAGGTTAGCAAGTCAAACTCGAAATTGCACCATTATTTCGTTTCATTTATATGATATTCACTAGTTGAATATAGGGTTAGATATCCAAATCAAGAACCTCACTTGATGCATTTAGGTTGGTTAATACAAGTTATTAACAGGGTTAAACATTCTCGTTGAGTCTATCAATTCCGCAAGTCGAAATCCAAGCTTGAACTAGATCAAAATTACGTGCTACGCATCCTAAGAAACTAGGATCGTATCATCATGGGATGCTAGGGATGGCGCGGGCCTTGTGTGGAAGTCTTCATGGGTTACGAGGTCTCGTGCGGGCTGTGCACCGAAACACCTCATGCCTTGGCCGGTCTTCTCATGAGCCCTCTTGCCTTAGCTTGTGGGGTCCATTTGGTAGGTACGAGCTCGAGCCTTCAAGCTTGTATCAATTATACCTTAATACTCCCACACCTTCTCACACATCCAAGGTAGTAATTTTACAGTGATCAATCACACCTAAGAAGACTCAAGAAGAGCTGAAAAAATCAAACGGAAAAATTCTAGAAAAAGTCAATCGCCTTTAGAAAAGTCAACAGGAATGCCTTCAAAGGCCTTCAGAAATTCCAGAAATTTTATAGACTCTTCCCAAGACGTAGATCTACAACTTTGAAGAAGGGATCATAACCTGATTCATCCGGGAAGACACCGGAAATAGCCTTCGGAATGCAAAGCTACTCATATAAGTAAAAGTGCAGGAATTCAAACGGAACAAAGTGACACGCACAACACTTGTCCTTTATTTTTGTTTAAATTTTCATTTGAGTATACACTATATGTTGTTACTATCTTTTGGAATTTCTATGATAACTAACAATGCAGAGTACTCAATTAGAATTTTACAACAACACAATCGCAAGAAAATAGTCTATTAATCAAAAGCCATACGGCATCTATAAAATCAAAGGAAAAAGGAAAACATCCTACAACTAAAATATTCTGTTGGAGGAGTTCGTGGCCATAGAGGTTGACCTTCTAGAAGTGGGGCTTGCTCTACCTGAATTGAAGGTTCATTCTCATTCTCCCCTTCAACACCAGTTGAAGCGCGACTCCCATCAATTGCTTCAAGCCTTTGCTTGACAAGGGGAGCAAGCGCCGCCGGATCAAAATGTTCCAACCCGTAATGGTCCATGAAAGCTTCCATCACAGCTAGCATAACTTGCCCCTTCAATAGGGTCATCCTTTTCAAAACTTGACCGAGATCGCTGCTTAGTGCGGAAGATCTCCCTCTTTTAGCTGCCAACTCCAACTACATTTGGTCTTGTGCGGAAGATTTCTCCTGCAATTCCAGCTCCAGCTTCTTCTTGCAAGCTGAAAGCTCCTCCACCTTAGCCTTCCTAACATCCATCTCCCGGTGGGATGCATCCAGCTCCGCTCTGCATTCATCCAGTGCCATCTGAGTCTGAGCCTGAGCCTGAAGTTGAACAGTGATGGGTGTCAAATTCATCAAAAATAAATAAAACTTATCAATACCTACAAAAGATTGCAAATAGTGGTAAGAGGATCAATCCACAGAGAATGGTTAGACTTAAAACAAGATGAAAGGCCAGATTTAAACACTTAGGTGGATGGGGGTTTTGCTTAGAACTAAAACTGGAAAATAAATAAAACAGATAACTGTCTTGGCCAAGAATGATGTTCTTGGTCAAGATGCAAATCCAGAAACGAGAATCAAATATATAAGGCAAATTCCTAGTAGAGGCTTGGCAAGCGATGAGATATGAGTTACAATCATGGACGCAAGGGTATTCGTCTTCAATCTACAGAGTTGCTATAGGATCAAGGTATGCTTATGACCCCTGCTTCCCTCCTGTATCAACACCACCTCAGGTATGCTTAGAGATGATGTCTAGCCAACCAGCACCTTGCTAGTTAAAGGGTTTGCTGAATTGGCTGATGATCGGTTAGGGAAAGACAACTCCAGACTAGTATCCTCGGGAGTCATTCGGCACTGGATCTGATTAACCTTTCCCCCCACCGTTTAACGGATTTTCCGCTAGCGCGTAGGTATTTACTTCGATCCTCTTGGTCAATAATCCATGGCCAAGAAGAATGAAGGCTGCATTATCTATTCAATCCAAGATTGACCAGATCTAACATCAAATAGAAACACGTTAAGAATAATCACGAGATTGATTAAATGCAAATTTGAAGATTAATAAAATCGATTAGGTCTCATGCAAGCTTATACTCATGCTTTAAACGCCTCTACTAAGAACAAGAAAGAWTAGTTAGAGGAAGACAAGAAAAATAAAGAAAACAATAAAATGATTTGAATATAAGATGGTAGGAGAAAACGAATTCCAAACGAGAGAAAAGAGAAGAAGAGTGGCTACTGGTCGTCCTCCTGGACTCCGTGTGTGTGTCCCCCCTCTAAAACTCTAGGGAGGCTATATACAGAGTTTCCTCTCCTAATAATATTTCTAAAAGGAAATAAATAAATAAATCCTAATTAAACTCTAATTGTCTTTAATCACTCTTCCTCTCTTATTAGAAGACTACAAAAATGAGGTAAATGAGGTAGGATGCTATCCCAACACTTCTTCGGATAAGATCAGCAATCGTAATCATTGTAGGAGTCTTCTACAAGTTATCGCCCGAAATCTTCTGCCAGCCAAGAAGGATCGTCTTGGCCAAAAAAGGCGTCTAGGCAGCTAGATCCAGAATTTTGCTCTTTTCTGCCCCTTTTTTTTTACTTCCTCTCCATATTTGCTTCCTTCAATAATCATAGAATTCATACTAAAATCAATAGAATTACCATTCAAAAATACACAGAAACAAGGGGTAAAATCACTACGATAAAGGCTCAATCAAACAGCACGAAGAGCCTTTTCCTGATGGATTTTACACTCCCTCGCGAGGCATGCACTAGGAGTTTTCTCCACCTTCAAACTATCAATAGCCTCCTTGAGCTTCTCTACGCTGTACTTAATCATGTAATTGAATTGACTGAAGGTGGAGAAGATGTTGCGACGAACGTGGGAATACTGATAGCTGAGGGGCATCTTCTGAAAGATTTCACTATCAGCCGAAATTGCAGTCATATTCGACATAAGTGTGCCCATGAGGAGATAGTTGGCGCTAGGCTCCTCTAACCCCAAGGATTGACCCCCCAGGTGTCCCAAATCCTTCAGGTCCAAACGGTGAGTGACCGTGCCACTAGGACCCTGAGAAGATAGAGGAACATTAAGGTCTAGAGAAGGAATGTGGATCCGGTTATCAGGGAAGGGCTGAGAAGGTATCTTGGGCACGAGCATAAAATGGAGCTGAACCGGAGTGGAAGGAGCAGAAGTTGCCGCATAAGTAGCATCTAGAAGAATCATTGGCTCGTCTACGCATTGAGGATTGTGAATAAAAATAGGGATTGCCGGGACAACTTCCGGTTGAGAAAATACTAACGGCCCCAGAAGAGCCTCCACACGAACCTCATCCAAAACGGAAAAATCCTGTGCATCACCCTGCACATCCCCTTCAATCACCACCACGGGCGGCGAAAGATCTACTACAGGCGCAGAGTGACATGGCAGTGGAGCTCTGATTTTGCCCTCTACAGTAGGATTTTCCTCAATCCTCTTCCGCTTGTTGGTGGCCACGACAACCTTCCTCACAAACCATCACGACATAGGGAATGAGAGTTCCAGGAGTAGAGGCAGAAGATCCGGATAACGCTCTCTCAAGGTCAACCGGATGGTGATCCGCCCTGAGTACACTTCTGCTTGAACTTCCGCAGCTATTGAATCTACTTCCTGTTCAAGGAATTCGCCACCCGGATGATTGCTTAAACTAGGACGCTCCTCAGCTACAACCTCTGCCGCAATTTGCTCAGAGGCCTGATCAAGTGCTTCTTCCAAAAGTCTGGTAGCGGAAGAACTAGAAGGAGGAGCCTAAATAATCCTGGTGTTTTTCTTAGGGACTTTAGCGGTTCTTCTCTTTTGGGCGGGAGGAATCCTTACTTGGTGAAAAGCTGTCCTACCACCTGTTTTGTTCAAGCAATTTGGTAACCACTCCGGATCTACCTTTACAAAATAACAACACCATCAAAATTAGAAAAATTGTGAAAAACTTGAAGAAAGCAAATAGAAACTCACTAACTCGACAGTCCGATAACTGAGTACTGGTAGCGAGATTCCTGGTGTGGAAAGGAGTAGAAACTGTCAACAACTTAGCAGCTTGAGCCCCTATTTTGACCATGACTCTAACCGGTTGTTGCCAAGATCTCCCGCTAATCTTCCGATTGAATCCGGATCTCCACCGAGGGGATGACGTTTCTACCATAAAGAAATGGTCTTTCTAGCCATGAACGGAAGACTCTATTTTCTGGAAGTTCTAGAGAAACGACTAAGCGTGGGTATCGCTCCACCGTGGGGAAATGGACACTATACCCCTACGGGCGTATAACTGGAAAAACATCCGAAATAAAGTAACAGATGGAAAAGGGATACTGTTTAATTCACAGATCGTAAGGAAAGCATAAATATAGGCCCGGGAGTTTGGGGAGATCTGGGCTGGGTTCAGTTCATAACTATTCAACATGGTGCTAACCATGGTATAGAGAGGAAGACGGAAGCCATACTAGAATATCCTAGTGTACAGCACTCTCCGGTTACCTTTTATCTCACTATTCAACCTAATGTTGCTAGGAGCTACCATGACATCATACCGATCAAGGAAGGAAACCCCAAACGCCTTCAACTCTACCCTCAAATCACCCACATCTGTTATCACAGTGAGCGTTTTCTCAATCGCCATCTCAGTATGGCCTTGGGGTTTAATCTCAGGTCTAGCACGAGGCATATTGACTAAAGAGGACAGAGAGAGAAATTAATGCAGCAAAGAGGAAATGATGCCGATGAGTACCTGCCAAGGAGAACGAACGCCGGAATCAGAAGATTTACCCATAATCTGATAGATGACAAGGTCACCACAAAAGATTTGGGAGCAGAGCGCGGAGAGAAAAAGTGTTTGGCAGAAAACTAGATGAAAAAGATTAAACAAGGAGAGACAGAGATATGTATATGACATCTCAATGCCATTTGAATACCCTACCAGAGGGTGACACTTGGCATGAAGCCAACGGTAGAAAGTCACGAGGCTGTGTTCACTCATTCTTCTGCCTTAATCAAAGCGCGCCTGTAAACTCTTCAAATTCGAAATGCCGCCTGTGCAGAATTTGAAGCGGCATGTCACACCTACCTTCGAACGGTTACTTTAACTTCACATGGACAAAAAGTGGCCATGTGGCATAACACCTGCTAAGAGTAATCATCACAGCCTGTGCAACATTAATGACGGATTTTAAAACAACTAATGCGCCATCACATCAAAAAACAGAGCACGTGCAAATTGATGGAAGCCCTTGGTAAACACTCGGGCTTATTTTCGTTTGGGCCTTTGATAATCCAAAATGAGATCCTAAGGGCAATTTGGGGTATTCACCATCAGCGGATGAATCCCCCTAAGTATGCCATCTAGTACATCACTCCACACGACATCCGCAGCGGCACATAATGGCCATACGACATCACCGGGGGGGTCCCACTAAAAAGTCATCATTCTGATATATGTACCATCCGATATATATCCTTACTATTATCCGGCTCTGCCAGGTATTAGTATTATTTATACTATTTATTGAGGAAACTATCGGGTAAAGGGATAGGTAACGGTAATGGTCGGCCATACATAGACGACACGTGTCCAGTGAGACCTACAGGGCGGGCCTATAAATACCCCCCTCTTCTACCCTTAAAAGGGGACAGACAGTTGGGTAATAAAGCACGCATACACGCATAATAAAACTCTGCTGCCACCACTTGCCAACTACCAACCTTATCCACAATTTTTCTACTATTCATGACAATACCAACTGACTTGATCGTCGAAGCATCTACGCCGGAGACCCCCTCTGGCGTCTTGCAGGTTGCTTAGGAGCGGCAAGAAGATCCATCTCAACACAGCAGATCACAAGAATATCCTTACCCCCGAGTCAACGGTTATCAATATATAAATTGAATAAATGCATTAACATTTTATTATAATTATTTATTTCATTTATTAATTTATTTGATAACATTTGCGACATAAAATATTTTCGTCGCTATAAAGGGACTTTTTCGATAAAAATTTCGTTGCAACTTAGTAAATATTTCGATGGAGTGTCCATTGGAAGCTTTTGCAAGGAAATTTCCGTTGCATATGTTTCGCGCACTTTTTTTTGACAAAACATTCGGTTGAAAGAGTTTCGTGCCACACTTCAGGCTTAAAGAAAGATAGTTTTCGTCGGACCCTTCTCCGTAGAAAGCTTTAGTGATGATTTTTTCTTCACAAAATATTGAATTTTTGTAGCTAAAATTCTTTTCGCATAAAAAAAATTATTTTCCATTTTCCAACGGAAATTTCGTCCAAAATTATCAAAATTTACGACTAACTCCGTGAGAAAGCAGCAGTTTTTTTTATAGTGATTGTCTCCCCTCTCAAGGCTAGATTCTTACGCATGATTTACCTATCTGCCACTAGGAACACCACTTCCTGTCTGGCTTAAATGTATTAAACATGCCGCCAGCGTTTAGATCGAGTTCGCCATGGGTATGAGAAATCTTTATTTTGGTATTACAATAACCGTTTTATGCTTTCGTTCATGGGGTCCTTGCACAAACCATGAAATTACCTACAAAACTGTCATTTTGTGGAGTCTTGGTCTTGACTTTCATATTTTTGGTTTCTCTAAGTATTTCTGTTGTTTGGTTGATGGATAATTTTAGGAACGGTAAGAATACCCTTCTTTCTTTAAATCTCTTATCATACAAAATGTTTGGAGAGAGAATATCGCAGAACTGAAAATTCTAAGGGGTCCATGACCCCTTTTGATCCAATTAGCTTAAGATATTGTGTATAGCCAAATTTTCATCATGAATAATCTGTTACTCTCTTCTTCAACTTTGCTGAAATAAGCTATATATGAGTTCATAAATTTTGTTGCCACTTATAGGAAATTCATTTCATTTATTATGTTTCTTAAACTTTTAATTACAACGAATTAGAAATTAGAAACTTAAGTAAAGTAATAGTACGCCTTCTGTCCTAAAAAAAAATTAACGGTCAACTCACTTATATAAGAATTAAGATATTAATTGATTACTCTTTTAATGTATTTTTAGTCAATTGCTCTCAATTGTTCTATTAACTACGCCCAATCAATACTAATTTTGATTCCTCAAAAATATTGAAAATTATAAAAACCATATTTTTTTTAAGGACAAAGAAAAGTGACTCCCAACCCGTTTTTATAAAAATTAAGGTAATGATTGATTAATGTTTTTAATGTGTTTCTAATAAATTGGTCTCAATCACTTTATTAACTACGTTCAATCAACATTAATTTTGATTCCCAGTCCATTAAAAATTATAAAATTCACATTTATCAAAAAAAAAAAAAAAATGATTATGATGTCATTTTTTGGAGGAAGGAGGATTATATCAAACACAAGTACAATTAAAAGTTTAATTGTTGCATTTCCACAAGCATATATCATCAATAAATGGCTCTTCTTGTTTTACAATAAAAGCTTAAAGTTTATAAATCTTACTCTTCATACCATCATGAATTAAACTCAAGACCTACTCCATCTCCATCTCCGTCGAAATTATGCACTTATCTGTCAAGTTAATTGACAATAATTTCGGGTACTTTATTAGTATATGGAACTATGGATAACATTTTTACGGTAGTAATTAACTCCAAACAACGCATCATTACCAATCACCGTGGAATAGTAGCGAGGACTTAAGAGAAGCAGGACGGTTACTGATGAGCCAGAGTCATAAGTTTCTTCCAAGCGGCGCGGTTTGAGATCTTTTCCCACCAGGAACTGACATTCTTTCTCTCTTTGATTAGATGCGCCATCCCTGCTTCGTTAGTGAGGTACTGAATGCCCGGAAGATGAGTTAAATCAGCCAATGAGAAGAAATCTCCGGCAAGATAACTGCTCTCTGCTAGCCTCTTCTCGTACACATCAAGCACCTTCTCCAGCTTCTGCTCGCACGTCCGAACTAGCATCAAGTCCGTGCGCTCCCCCATTCGAGGCAATATCACAACTTGAAACACAATGTTGTACACCAGTTCGTTGAAGTTGTGAGCTTCCACTTCAACCCATTGATCCACCACTGCTTTCTCTTCCAATGTCCCTCCAATTAGATTAGGGCCTCGGTCCGCATATTTTGTAGCATAGTACCTTATGATTGCTCTTGACTCTGCATTAATTTTTTTTTACACAAGGAAACCCAAATTAAACTAAATTAATTATTTATTCATCAGTATTTTCTTTCTCGAAAAAATAAAAACATGTCATGTGAAATTTTGGTTCTCGTTGAACCAAAGATGAAAAATCAATAAATAAATTTACCTTTCATCTTTAATTTTTAGACGAACAGTGAAACAAATGATGTGTACATGCATATACATTATTAAAGGTTGGACTAGAAAAGTTGAAAAGTGGGTCCCACTCTTTATCAGTATTTTTATCACCAACAATACAACTATTGAGCTACAATCTATTGGCAATAAATGTTCTATTCAGAGGAGAAGTTATACACTACTTCGAGTTTTTCATTTTAATGTATAGACAAAAATTGTCACAAATCATTGAGATTGTTACATGCAGATAGTGAATGGTTAAAAAAAAATAAGAATGAAAAAATTTAAAATTTTAAAATTTTAAAACCTTAAATAATAGTTCGTGAACCCTTAATGGATCCGCACATTAATAATCTATCATGATTTTAAAAGCAAACATAGTGTATAGAATAACAAATCACTCCCTTTCTTACATATTTGCTTTAACAATTTTTTTTTAATTCCCAAAAGAACTACACTCCAAAACAAAATTAAAAAAATATTTTTTACTTTCATGAACATAACTATTTTTCTAAAAACTAATTTATTATTATTTTAAAATAAAAATCGAAAAGCAAAAAAAAATCCATAAAATAAAAAATATATTTATACAATTTTCTAAAAAATTATAAAAAGAAACAACTTTTGTTGAAAAAATAAAAAATAAAAGCATCTCTCTTAATTTCATATTTTTTATTTTTTTATAACTTTTTAAAATATTTATCACTTTTAAATTTTAAATCTGAATTTTATTTATTTTTTTCTGACTTTTTTCATTTAAATTTTTTTTTTCTTTTTTTTCTTTTTTTAAATTAAAAGAGAATGAAAAAGGTGAAAGCAAAATAGTTAACGTTTTGAATGGAAAACTTAACAGAGGGATTTCTTTGCGAAGAAAAAATAGTTAGGAGAGTTGAATCTAACAACAAATTATTGCAAAGAAGGTGTTACCAAATAGCTTGAAATCACCGTCCTCTATGACTGGAACTTGGCCAAACGGCTGGAAGAAATGTGAAAAAAATATATTGGTAGAAGAAGGTTAAATATATATAGATAATATATAAATAAATAATAAAGTGTGTAGTGCAGGTATACCTGTTTGATGAGGAAGTCGGGGCGTTTGTGGTGTCCACAATGGAGGTCAACATGAAGCACCTCAAATTCGACTTCCTTCTCGAGGAGGCAAGCCAATACCCTCTGCGGGCAAGCACCCTTAACTGGCCCGTATACTTTAACCACCATCTTCTCCTACTTTTCTTTTTATTACTATATATGCTAAAACCAGAGAGATATATATTTCCCAAAAACTATGAGCTATACCACCCCATTTTTATACTAGTCTACGAATGATAGTGCTACTTGCCGGTGGGTAATAAACTTTCTTTTTTGTTTTTGAATGACAAAGCCTAGAAGGATGGGTATTGAACTAAACTTTTCTTTTCTTTTCTTTAACTTTAAATTAAAATTAAATTTAAAAATCAAAATAAAAATAAAATAAAAATAAAAATAAATAAATAATATGAAAATCAAAGAAATTGTGAGCACGTGACTAACCTGCCGGCTTACTTTGCGGACATGCGACAAAAATAATTATTAAAACAATAGCAAGTAACATCCAAATCCAATTCTCCAAAACTGGAATGGTTGGTACGCTTGCCTGCTTGGTACGTGTGTGGCGTGGCGTGGCCCGTTCCTGCTGGGTGTTGTCATGCGCAATCAACAACCTCCAAATCCCAAACTCTACTACCCGGGCACCCATTAGATAACGGTTCATAAGAAGTAAGGTAGTCAAACCCGAACCGGTTCGGCTGGTTTGATTGAGAAATTCGGAATTGGTCACCAAGTAGGGTTTGAAAACCCTAACCAAGAAGAATAAGTTTCATATTAAAATTTAGGTTGATTAGACACAAACCTAATATGAAATATGTTCAAGTATTTTTTAGAATAAATATATGCAAACATAGAAATTAAGAAGAGCGATTTAGATCTCATGAATAAATTAGAATCATAACCTACGTACCTTTACCACGAATAAGAAAGATTAGTTAAAGAAAGATGAGAAATAGAGAAAATGATAAAAATATTTCAATATAAAATTCCTGCATCTTCAAGATTGAAGGCGATAGGAGAAACACGTTCAAAACTAGAGAAAAGAGAAGAAGAGAGGCTGCTGGACATTCTCGTGTCTCTCTAAAACCCTAGGGAGACTATATATATAGTTTCCTCCCTCAATAATATCTCTAAAAATAATAAATAAATAAATTGTAATTAAACTCTAATTGTATTAATCACTCTTCCTCTCCGATTAGAAGTCTGCAAAGCTGAGATAAAGAAGGAAGGATGCCACTCCATCTCTTCTACGAATAAGACCAGCAATCGTAATCGCATTAGACATCTTCCGCAAGTATCACTTGGAATCTTCTGTCAACCAAGAAGGAACGTTCCTGGCCAAGAGACTGACCAAGAAAGGTGTCTGCGCAGTTTTGTCCAGATTTTGCTCTTTTCTGCCCCTTTTCCACTTTCTCTATTCTAGAGCTGTTTTCTGCAAATGTAGAGAAATTCATCTCTAATCAGTAGAATCACCATCTAAATTACAATTTAAGCTCAATCAATAGGCTACTAGACGTGACTTGTCGTCCTCCCTCTGAAACCCTAGGATAATATATATAGTTTAATTACTAATTGTATTTTAATCACTACTCTCTCTCTGATTAAAAGTCTAACTGATGAAGTCGAAAGAAACTGAAACTCTAACACTCCTAGAGACACTCCAGCTGACCCAGTCGCACATGTCTTCGAAATATTTATCTTTAAGTAGTGCATGAGAATTGGGACTCTCTGCCAGCTCAAGGTGTGTCAAAGTATATCATCTAAGTGTGAGATATTGCTCTATTTATAAGGCTTAATTTGTAGGTTTCATATGTAGAGATTTCTTATTTGGAGAGTAACGAGGGAGATAAATGGTAATTAATATACAATGATTACATAACCTTGTAATAACTCACTTTTACAACAATCCCTTACATATCACAAAAGTTTAAGAAAGGTATTCCTGAGTTAATAAATAGATTACAACTTTTTTAAATCTGGTGTCTTTTGGACTATGAACTAGACCTAGATAAGTAGATTATATTCTCATAGAGTTAATGATGAAGTTTAAAAGTTACATGAACTAGTAGCTTTTTGTAAGGTAAGGAATCTATTTATCATATTGCACCCTCACAGTTTATTTTTGTCAACGTTGTTGTGCGTATTTTGGCTATGCGCGTGCCTGAATGCTAATGAATGCTCTAGAGATTATGCCACAAGCTCATAGGAGTGGCCCCACTCCACATTCATATAGGTCATTTCATTAAGTGTATCCACAATCAATACACCACCTATCAGGGATATGAAAATCCTTAAGAGATTTAACCCATCCTCTCATTCAATACAGTCTAACACTTCTCACACCATAAGGAGAGACTATTAATATAGTGTTAGCATAATAACAAGTGACTTGTTATTACCCATATGAACCTTCTTCATGGGATCTCCAATAAAAAAGGTCAAGTTCTCATCATTATTAATTTTACAAATCGGCTCAAGTCTCATTTCCTCGAGTTTAGTTAGAGGATCAACCAAATTCACTTCTAACATCTCATAGATCTCATTTAAATTTGAGATTTAATTAACAACACTAGTGTATTTTATCTCATTTCAATATAAAATTCAATTGGCATCACTGTATTCTTTAATATAGCAGGAACTCACTATATATAATACCACAAATGATGGTACCCCTTAAAAAAATATTTGAATTTATGACAAAATTGATTAAAAAAATATTAATGAGGGGTGTAAGATTCATACCTTTTACATGGGAATTCTTGTAGGTATCAATGTACCCATAAATCCCTCGTTTTGTGTGTGTGGATTTTGCCATTCCATGAGATTTAAGATAAACGAGCTTAAGATGACATTCAAGAGAAAGTATGTGTTAGAAATATATGAATAAAAGGTATTTATTATGTATTTAGCATGATCAATTACATTAAGAGATCTCCCTTATATACAAGAATGACCAACGACTACAAACCCCTATAAGGAACCTAGTTGATTTACATGGATACATATTTAGTTAGAGGATCAGTGCAATCGCCAGCCCAATTTGTATCAGACTAGGCATTTAGTTAGAGGGAGGAAGAGGAGGAAAAATATAGTCCGTTGAAAATTGTGCCTTTAACATAACAAAGGATGTAGAGCATGGCAGCGAAATTAACGAAGAGTGGTGCAGCCATGAATTGACTTAGAAGATGCACAACATAAGAGATGTCTGGACAAATGACTGTAAAATAAATAAGGCTTCCAACAAGTTGTCGATAAAGAGATGCATTAGTAAGAGGCTCGACATCATTTGGTCAAAATTTTGTGTTGATTTCTAATAAGGTATCAAAAAAATTATTGTCAAATATGTCGTCACGAGAAAGGAGGTTAGATGCATACTGATATGGTCTTGGTACCTTATTAGAAGAAGAAACACTAATTGAGCTTCGCCGGATCTAGTCTCCTTTGGGAGGAAGGTATTTTCGGCTTGTTTGGTGAAGGATGGACGATTGTTGATAGGGAGAAGTAGACAACATGCAGCGGATGAGAATGGAGGAAAAGGGAAGGTGAATTGATGAGAACAATATGAACTAGATAATCCCAACAGACCCTCTCAAGTCTTGCTTGAGCAACCTTGTTACAAAGACTAAATAGGATCTCTTTGCAAGGCCGACCGACTCACCCT
>NBIL01099149.1:0-18126 GCA_002752925.1 Viola pubescens var. scabriuscula | reverse complement strand
GGGGGGGGTCCTGGGCCGCTTTCCCTTGATCACTACGTTAATGCATAAAAAGATTACACAGAGATTGCATTGAAATGGGCTCAAAACGGTAACATCAAAAAACAGAGAAACAGATGAGATTTTGGAATCATATCTTGAAAACTCTGATTTATTTGTTTATTGTTGAAAAAAACTCTGATAGAATCATCTGGTTCAACTGATAAACTAATTAATTGATTCAATCTGGCTATTCGTCCGGCCGATTCAGACAAGCCGCACGAGTGAATCAGTTGTACTATATTTTTTTCCAACTAGTTTCTAATTTGTATAAGTTAAGAATGTATTTGACTTGTGTTTTAGTGACTTGAACTCAATCGAGTCCAATTGAATCGTCAATTTATGTCATAAGATTTAGCTCTTTTTAATTTTATATTTGTTTATTTTATCGAGTACTCCTACACTATGTACTACTTGTTACTGTGTAGTGAAAATATAACTTAGAAAAATCTTACTCTCCCCTAATTTAACTATCTCGTAGTTGATTTCGTCTTCGTTGCTTTGTGAGGAACTAAGTTGTTTGCTTCATTTTTTTTTAATTTGTATCCGAAAAGATTTTAGTTTCGTTGGTTTGGCCAATACACTTCTCGTGTAGTTGGACTTATAAAAAAAAAACAAGTCTAACATTTATCTTTTTAAGTTGTACCCCATTTCACTTCTTCTCGTTTTCTTTTTTCTTTTTTGGTGACAATGGGAAGCCAATACATGAAAATAAACATGAGCAACTTTAAATTTACTCACTACATGGCTACTACAATAAGCAAGAAGAAGAATATTTTTACAATTATTACAAATTTAGTAAAACCAAATCCTTAATTCTTATAATTACATGTCAATTCGTGGTAGGAGGGATCACCTAAATCTTATTTTAAACGTAAAATGATATTTTTCAAGACCCAATTATTGTACGTTAGACGCGTCATATATGCATTTAGCTCATTTATTATTATTTTACCGGTAGCAAAAATACCAATAAAATCTCACAATCAATACTCACGTCGGCTTATTAAAAAAAAAAATTTGGGTTTCCTTTTAAGAAAATTGCAAGTAGAAGGAATTGATTTTTTTTTCATGTATTTTACAAGAAAATGATAAACAAAACAATATGAACAGTAACATATGGACTTGTTTCCACATATATTAATAACTTTACGAACCTAACCAAGACAAAATGGGTAAAAAAAAAAAGTAAAATATTCTTCACTACATATAAAAGGGAAAAGAAACATATAATTTCTCAAAACTCCCTCGTCCTCTGATCACATACAAATATATACACACATGATCATCATGATCATATATTGAGTAATTAATAATCAGTAGCTTTTTCATAAAAAAAGAAAGGAAAAAAAACCTTAACCCGGCCCTAATATGAGTATATAATTAATTAATTAATTAATTAATTAATTAATTATAATTAATCAATTAATGTCACCATACTCATGCCAGCAGAGTAACATAATAACACATCGCCGGAGGATATAAAATCTTGCCCGTTGCTCCTTCACTAGCTTACTGCATCGGTGGCCGAAAGATCGGCAAGGGTCTCGCACGTGCCGGTCGCAGAAGCTGATTCTGTTCTCTTTCTCCATCATTATTGCTCGATCCATCTTTTTCTTTTTCTTTTTTTTCTTTTTCTTTTATAAATTTCTACTCTTTTGGTAACAAAACGAGCCTGAAAATAGTAGAATTAAGAGGAGTAGACTAGAGAGAGACTGAGGATGTGGTAATTTGATGGTGCAGTTTAAGAAAGAAAGAAAAGGGTCACGGCGTTTATATAATAAGTTTGATTTATGTGGATGCCTTTTTAGTTTGAAGGTTTAATCTTAAGACAAAACAAGTGGGGTAATCACCTTTTTTATTCCGTCCTTGTTTTGTTTTCAGGTATGAAAATACTAGTATGATTTTTTTTACGAGTGATAATTACATGTTCCGTTTCGAAAAATGTCATGTTATTCTTTACACTCACTTATATAAGTAGTAAAATTTACCATTAATACTAGAGTTAATCGCTGTAATTACGTGAGGGTAGAAATGACGGTTTCCACCACTTTAGAGTCGATATTAAAAGGATAAAAAATTGAAAGAATCACAATCCGATCCGATAAGACAAACCTAAAACATAATCACCCCTCTCCACGCCTAGAGTTACAAGCACAATAAAGTTTCAACTTAATGATAGTCAAACAATCCACCTCTTAATCTAAATCCAAGAATAATCGAGTCGGTTTGAATTGAATAAAATACTTACAATACGTAATTACTTCGTATATAAAGATCGAATAAGCCATGATTAATTTGATTTGGTTGTCTAACGAATGTTTTGAAATTTGTGTTAAAGAAGTTTGTTGAACCAAGGTGTTCCAATTCTATTTTGTACCAACTAAATTAATAATTTATACATCTTTTGTGGAGAAATCAACAAAAACTCACAGAAATTGCACGTGGGAGATATTTCCAATACATGTAGGGTTCGATATGAACTCGTAAGAGAATCCAAAATTGCCAGGTCCAAGAACGCATTCTTACATTTTATGTCCACGTATTCCTTGACTTTATTTATTTTTTCAGTATTTTTGTAATTTAAATATATTAATTGATAAAACCGATAATATATATATTTTTTAAACGATAATTAATTATACTCAATTACTTTTACGCCATGTCAAAATACTGTATGAGATTTGAATGAAAGTTGGGCCGGTTTTGGGCCTAAGTTGGTGGATCAAGTGACTTCTTTTCCTTTTTTTCATTTTAATGGAGAAAAGAAACCCACAACGACGTCGACCACCCAACTAATAACGGCATCGTCGGCATGTATTTGCAGTTGCACTTATGTTTTCAACGCTATGCTACGCTGGTGGTGTCAAAACTGATCAAATACTAAATTTGGCCCACTGGGCTTTTCTGAGGCATGATGAGCCCATAATAGTGCAAAGAAGGCAAAACTTGTCACACGCTCGGTAAGAAAGAAATGTTTTCAAGCGTATAAATAAAGGGTCCACATCAAGCAAACCTGTGTTCGTAGGAAAGGAGAGATGGTTGGCATCTCCCCTGACAGGGATGGGAACAGCCTTCGGGCTTTCCTGTTACCACATCCGGTTAAGGCTATCCAATTCGGTGGATGTTATAACCCGATATTTTTGCACCATCTCTCATGGATTCAAACCGTAAACGGATTAATTAAAGGCTCGAGGTAGTGAGTAGTTATAACACCATCTCATAGTTAATGTGCGTAAATGAGTTAATTATGAGTTTGAACAAGTGAGTATTTTGTTAGTTATGTATCAACTTTTAACCAGAACTTCTAACAAAGACTACGTATATAAAAGAGAGAAAAATAATTGTAATGAAGAAGACTATGAGATACTATATAACAAGGATCTTATTAATTTTTTTGTAATATTATGTGATAATAATATGTATGGGATGGTTGTACATGCATTTTTGCGTTTTCCTTCCTCTTTCCTATACCCATATAATAATACCACATACACATCTTACACCACCAAATCCTATACTGTATCTACAAACACAACTTTGGCTTGCCAATCCAAATTATCACCTAATTATGGAGCATTGACATGCTTGCTTGTGGCACACAATGTTGAGCCAAGGGTGTGATAATTTATGTAGCGACTAGGAGCTGAATTGCGGTGAAACCCTTTTGGCAAGCAATCCACCACACCTCTCCCTCCAAAATTCTGCCCTCCTCCTCCTCCCCCATCTTGGCTTGTTTTCGGCTTCAATGTCATGTAATTTGGAGGATTAGACATCAATGGCCTAGTCGCCGCGGCCACGACCGGATGACCAGTCATTGTGGCCGGAGGGGATACAAGAAGGAAAACATAGAGAAACATAATGAATAAGAATGTAGTAGTACTAGACATTTTGGTGTTTTTAAATTTGATTGTTTATAATTGAGGAGGTGATGAGGGTTTATATAGGGTTTATTTAATTTATAATTATTTTTAGAAGGTTGATAAAGAAGAGGAGGTGGAAAGAGCATTAAAGTATTTAAGTTTGGCTCGTGAAGGAAATGAAGATATATAGATGTGATGAGCAAGCAGCATATGCATAGTCACAGCTAGCAAAGCGACTTGCTGGCACTAGCTAAGCTACACTAGTAGTACAACTTATGCAATGGGCCCGTGCCCCTCATTACTAGTCTCCTAAGTTTCTTGTACGTATAAAAGTCAAATTCTTCTATACTTCCAAGTCAACTTCATTAAGGTCTTAATTAATAATATATACCCTAAAAATTATCTAAAGTTAACCATTTTTTTCAATAGAGTTTTAGCTTCGAGTCTTACCTTTCTTTATAAAAAAAAAATTAGCTTTATTTTTTAAGAATTTATCATACGGTCAGTCCAATCATGCATAAGGGATAAAGTACTTTACATTCACACAATGATCGAATCAATTATCTTTTACGTTGGTTGAAAGTATTAGAGCAGTTTAACTTCTCACGCATTAATCTACGTGGAATAATATTATCATTAAAAATAAAATACTCCTATCTCTAAATAATTCACTTAGCTTTCCTCAAAATTACAACAAACTTCACGTGATTGTATTTAATTTTTATAGGATCATATATTAATGCTTTGTCTAAGTGGAAAAGATGTAGTCAAATCGTTAAGGAAAATCTTGAAGTAGTTAGCCAAACAAATTTTAGATGACTTGTTCAATCTTTCTATAAATGTCACACATGTAAGCTTGTTATTGGTCCACTTGGAAATAGTAGGTAACCAGTTATATTTATTCGGTGTGTGACCCTTTCTCGCATCATCTCTCACTCTGTGTAAAATGCCACGCGGTACATTTGACTAAGCAAACACTTTACTTAGTAAAGATTTCAATGACATGGCTAAGGGAAATATCTCAACAACCACATGAAATCTTTCTCGTTAAAAAAAAAACGAAAATATAAATATTTGACAAAGTCCTCGAGAATTATCCTTTTAAGTTTGATCATGCTCAAATAAATTAAGTTTATTAAAAGAGGATATCCAGAGATTGTTAGCATACTAGTAATACATAACAACCAGTGATGTATGCATGCACCATGGGGGCAACTGCCCTCACGAACAAAAACAAACACAGTCCCTCTTAAATTTTACCCCATAAAAGTATCAATATTGATTTATTTTTTGACAAACTAATATATAAGTGATTCTGTAAATATGTTAAATTTAAATTCTTAACTCGTACATTAAAAATAAATCTACTTAAAATTATTTAGTATAATCAAGATTAAATCAATAATATCTCAAAATAAATATATATATGAAATTACACTCACTATTTTTTCCACTTATATATTTATGTATTTATGAAAAGAATAAGTATTCATGTATTTGCCCCATAAAAATTAATTATTCAAGCACATACATAGTACATAAAAATGATGATTTAAATTATGTAGTCCAATTAAATGGCATAAAATCAAACAAAGTAAATAACACAAAACTTCGTTTTACTTTCTTCGAACTTGTAGGTTCCTAAAACACTAACAATCTCTAGTTCTCTACAAATATACGAAAGTGAAAAAAATATACAATTTTTTTAATCTTAATAGGAATTATTTGCCCCCACTGAAAAAAATTCCTAGATTTGCCACTAGTAACAACTTTGTTTTATTTTTATTTGAGAAAAAATATGTTATGATAATGTGCATATTTTCACTATATACAATTTTCATTTTTCTCCTTACTGTAGAACACTAATTTCATTTAAGGATTCTTAGGTAATAAGATCGATTGCTCTTCTAGTATTGTTTGCTCTATTATCGTAGTTCGAATATGGCAGTATCACTTGCCAATCATTTTCTTGTTAATTATTCAATTCAATAATCTTTACTGTTTTATTCTTATCATATGACTATTGGGCTCTAAATAATGGCAGTTGGTTCCTACTCCCACATCTAGAGAAAGAAATTGACAAGGGCCGTCACAAACATTTAACTAGGATGATGGAGGAAATGATTTGGGCCCAGATACTCACACTCATGCGAAGCCCAACGAAAGCCCATTTAAATTCTGATCCGGGCGAAAGATGACAGGGCATGTGGCTTTCAAGGCCAGTTGTATCAAATCAAAGTATCAAAAATTATAATGACTCAACTTCTAAACGTTTTAATTTACAAATTAAGTGACTCTATATATAAAACCATTACAAATTATAATGACTCAACTTCTGACACTTGTACTTCTTTATTTGTGTTCTCGTAAATCAATGCTCGGCAAAACTTCGATCTAAATCTGTAATACCTTGGTAACTATGCTTCACATGTGTATTTTTCCTATTAATGAGGCGTCCGAGGTTTCCAAACATGGCACGACACCAACATGATTCACTTACTCGCCTAATTAATTAAAATTTATGTATATTTTATTCTAAATTAATACGAATTGCGCATAAGGTCGTAATTTATTTAGTTATTGCATGTTATGTTTGTAATACGAATCATGAATTTGATCCATAATATTGTAAAAAAAAAAAATCATTAATTATATGAAATCAATATTAGGAAGGTTAAAATTTATTCATCTTTAATCAGGTCTCATGTTCAATTCTGATGGTTGAAAAACCGTATTGAGAGAATTTCTCCTTAAAATTCGACAATATTTAAGTTCAAACAGATTAATCTCGTGTTAAGAAAATAAGTAAAGATTAACTATATTACAAAAATTTCCTACTTAACGATACGAGGTCATCCTCTCCTTAGATCCGAGAACGTATCACTTAAGACGTGACAAGAGATGGGAACTTAAGTGCAGATCAATTTTTTTCAAAAACAAACAGGATTAGTCAACCAAGTCTAAGTACTACCTAAGTTAAATTGGTTTTTTTTACAATTAATAACGCCTAATCAACTATTTCAGGTTCATCAACATGGGAGAGTTTCTTGATATAATCATGCCTCTTTGAATTATCAATCATCATTGCATACCATATCATTTATTCTCGCCGTAAAATCAGATAATTTTCATAATAAAAAAATCAATTATCACATGCACAAATGATCATAGCCCTCTGGGGCATACACACTAAAATTAAACCTATACATTGAATATTAATAATAGTCGTGATTGAGTGAATAAAAAATTTCTCCAATCGATCATTAACACTTAAAGAATGATTTGGTTATGGTAGATGTCCACCAAAATTTAAAAGTATTTCATTTACTTTAATTGTAGCCACCCATAAATATTTATCCTTTTTAATTAAAATAAAGTTGTTGTAGTGCCCCATAAATTATTATTATTATTTTTTTTTAAAAAAAGGAAGAGCAGGAATATATGGATCATAGTGGCTAAACTCTAAAGTAGTACTAGGTTGTCTGCCATGTGTACTGCCATGCATGTGCAAGCATGTAAGTTAAAGTTAAAATACTCCAAGTTTAATTACTGATTAATTAGTAGTATAGTTGATTAATAAAGAGTACTGAATTGAGACTGATCGAGGATGGGCCTCTATTGATTAGACGGGAGGGCCGGGTTTGGGCCCAGTTATTATCATGCTAGTCACTTTTTAAGTTTATTATTATTATTATTATAACAGTTACTTATAGCGGTTTGATACTCTTTATACGTCGAAGTTCGAACAATGAACTCCACTTATTGATACTGCAAATGAGATTTTTAATGATCTAATTGTTCCATTTATTGCTCCTTCCTCACTAATTCTCGTATGCTACTCTTGTCTTATTTTTTTATTTTTTATTTTGGAAAAAAATACTTCAACTTGTCTATACTAATAATATAAAGACATAAGTCTCCAACAAGACATCAATATATCAATAACAATACAAAGGCAGATAATATAGTTTCTTTATTACTTACTTTATCGGCAGCTAATAGTAACTCCCCTTCCATTTCCACTTAGAATTTCAAGATGCTTCACAATCTTCTCAACATCATTAGATTTGAAACCCGTAAAGTGATCATCGTTAGGTATCAGAAGCGGATCTACTTATGTGGGTTGGATGCAAATAGGTGCTACTAATAAGCGTAGTTTTACGTTCTCATTTCTTAAATATTTAACATTAATTAAATCCTTTTATCATAAATAAAATGCAAATTTTGGATTTGTATGATTTGCAGGAAGATTCACTAATACACGAATACGTAATCAGTTATTTATTTATGGGGTAAATTGCCCAATCTCTTTTGATTGCTAACAAATTTATCTCATTAAAGTCGACTATAACTATTATGTTATTATATTATAGTCGACGTTAGCGAGGTAAGCTTGTTAACAGTAACACAATCCATCCACCTATATATTCCACTTTTACAAGGAGTTGAACGGTGGAACCCAAGTGTTGGTCTATTTTTTTCAAAATGCCATCATGGGCTAGTGATCAGGTCAAAGCCCAGATAATGACAAGTTGTTACTTTAATTCCATCTAGTCGATCATGGCATCTTTTAAATGGACCAGTCCTTGCAAAGTAATCCCCTCAAATCCTAATGTGCCGCATGTCTCGTCTTCCTTCACCATATGTGTACTTATCATGCTCGAACCGCTCCTAGTTTTGGGTTAACGGTTCGATCATAGTATTTAATCATTGATTTGTAGGATACATAAAATAATACTCCATTTACCTTTCTGTTTTTTATTATAATAATAAGGATCAAACCTAAAACCTTACGTTATAAAAATAACACGTTAGAATATATGAATACTTTGGAGAAAAAAAAGTACAGAATTAATTGACCCATAATTTTTTTTTAAATGATTTAAAATGGAGGTGGAATTGATTATAGTTAAATGATAAATGTGTAGCAAATGGAAGGTGTCTTGCTTCCTTATCCAATAGCATATTTGAAACCTAGACAGACTAATGGAAAATATGGATCATGTAGTAGAACATGGTTAAGGTTTCGACGGCCGTCCACCTACTAAATTATACATATCACCACTTCTCGATTCCTAGACACACAACTACAAAACACAGGAGCATAATGTTGCCATTCCCATTTTTTTAATATCGGTTTTCTATTAATTAATATTAATTAGTTTTTTTTTATTGTTTATAATAGTCCATCCGGCTCCTAAAAAACGTCGTTTTAGGATTTGTTTTTACTATTCCGGCACGTGGTTTAAGGCGGCCGGAACAGTCACTATTTGAGACAATTTTGCCCCTAATTTTTTCTCGGAACGTTCGAAAAAAAGTACGGAATTTTTTGGGGTCAAATAGTGAATCATCCGGCCTCCTTAATATGCGTTCCCTACTGAATATTGGGATGCGAGAAAGACATTCTTTAGGAGCCAGAGGGAGTACAATTTTATTTAATTGCCTCTGCTACGGGAGGAGACCATGCAGATAAAAAAATTAAAAAATTATATAATTGAGAGTTTATGGGTCGGTCACATATTCATTTCTTTAATTTCCTTCATTCTTATTTTTGATTTTTTTTTAAAATTCGCCCCTTTTAATTTCACGCAATGTGAGACTCCGATATATTTATATATATATTTTTCAAAATAATTTATATATGGTAGGTCGTTTGAAATAATTACAATTTTTTTAAATGTAGATTCTAAATCAATAATAAGATTATTATTTTTGCTAATTTTTTTGTTAATTCTCTTCTTTACCGAAACAATTACATAAGTCTTTTGCAACAACAAAAGCTTAATATAAAATTAAAGAATAAATATTTTCGTACAATTAAATCTCTGTATAATTAATGTTAGAATAAATAATATATATATATTTTTTTCTTTGAAAAATTATCCAAAATATTTATCCATAAAGATTATGAATTTGTTAAGTAGTTTCCAACTATCTGACGAATTCTAGTTGGCTAGTTGCTGATGCGGAAAACCCGTGCTGAATAGGACAAAGCTTACGCCACGTCAGATTTTAAAAAGTTTTTCCCCCTCCTGGTTTCACATGCTTGATTTGAGTGATTCTTCTTCTTCTTCTTCTTCTTTTTACACAAAAAGATAAATAAATTTGTCACCTACGTCACTAAATCAGTATCTCTTAAAGCAATAGCGAGCATATTAATTTGCTGCGCCTAAAAATTTCCTATATTTTAGGGATTTTTTTACCCGTCTATAGAGATGAGAATTTACCTTCTTTTTATTATTAACATTTAACTATACGATAAAGATTTGTCTATTAATAAAATTTCGAATTCAAGTTTTGAGGATTGAGAAAATCATAGAGAAAAGAGTGATCGTCGATCCTTTGGGGAATAACATAACTCGAACGATACTGTCTCAGTTAAGAGGATACTCAGAGGATCAAAAAAAAAAAAATACTACTAGCCGTGAAAATCCTAACAGAAGGTGTTGATCGCATCAAATAAATAGTTCGGTGAGTGTCTTTGTATTACGGTTCTGCCATTTTTTTTTTCACAAAAAAAAGAAATACCTTCCTTAGTTGATCCTCGAGTTTCACGTAAAAAAATGTTTGTTAATTCTCACAACTAGTACTCTTTTTTTTTTTTTTTTTGGGTGGGTGATTCATGGGTGCTGCTAATTAGGATAACTGTAGAGATTCTTCTGTAAATTGTCCATTTCTTCTATAAAACTAATAAAAAGGGTAAAAAACCAAATAAAAAGAAACAACAGGTTGAATTATATATATTGATTATTAAAAGAAACAAATTCACGTGCGACCCACGTGTGCTTGTTCACCGACCTTTTTCGAAAAAGCAGTTAAGTAACCCTACAAAATAAACAGAGTTTACGCAATTTCCATATACTTTACTGTCACCGGAAAACTATCCCGTTAATTGGCGTCGTGTGTATATATAACCTCCTCAAACCTCAGACTCTTCCTCAACCTCAACCTCAACCTCAACCTCAACCACTCTCATCTCTCTCTTCTTCTTCTTCTTCTTCTTTTTCCTTTTCCTTTTTTTTTTCTCTCTCTTTTTCTTGAATTTTTTTCTTTTCACTTTCTTGATCGATTGAATTTTTTCCACCAGATCTTGACCCCTCTTTTAATTATTTTTGGCGTAGGTCTTCTTCACTTTGCATTTGGATCGATGCTTTCTTGCTCCTGAGTTATCTTTAATTTCTTCATCTCTTTCTTTTTAAATCTTCGCTTCCTGCTCACAGCAAAGAATACATATGTATTCTAAGAGAAATTCGAACTCGAAGTCGAACTCGAAACCTAGCTCTGGAGGTTATGGTGTATCTTACCTTATTTTGTGATGTTTTCTTCTTTTTCAAAATTACCACCCAAAACTAGAAACTCCAAAAAGCCAAATCGATGACTTACCAAACGAAATAAAAGTGGTTGGAGTTGTCAATTTATTCTCCATTCACTCTTATTTTTTTTTAATTTTTTTTTCTAATGAAATTTCTGGTTTTTGTTAATTTTGAGAGGTTTATGCTTTTTGTTTGTAAGTTGTAACTCTTTGGCTGGGCCATAGTGGAAGCTTGTACCCATCTGTTGAACGCCACGTATTCATTTTTGTGTAGTGGAGACTGCGTCTTGTTTTTTCTTTTTTATTTCTTCATTTTATTCATTGTTTTCATTATTCACCTGACACTATTTCTGAGTCCCTCAACTGTTTTTCTTTGTTGTTATTCAATTTTTCTTTTCTTTTCAAATTACTACTCAACAATCCCATCATTTTCTTATTAAAGCAAGAGTTTTTTTGCATGGATTCATAATGAATAGTCATTGTTTGCAGGTGCAGCATCACCAAGATTCACATGCAATGGCACGATAGCTACCTTTCTATAATTTTTACCTGAACATTCTTCTGCCCAAGATCTTTCTTCAACATTGTCTTGCTAGATGAGAATCTTGATGATGCTGCATCAGCCATAAGTGACTCTATCCCCCGTTCTACTGCTGGATCCAAAGATCTCGAAGAAGCATGAGTATTTCTCGTTTGAGTATATAATCAAACACTTTCTGGTAATTGAGCACCTTATCCTAAATTTTTCCATTTTTCAAGAATCAATGTATATACTTTTTTTTGGTGATTCCATGATGGTGCTTATTCTAGTTGGTTTTGATATATGGGAGCTTGGTATATTGGAAATGATCAAACAACTGAGGGGAGGATAAATTCAAATTGGAGATACAATGAAAGGTAAGATGTTATGGTTTATGCCATTAATAATTTATATAATCTTTTGCTTCTCTTTGTTGAATTTATATAATCTTATGGCACTATCTTGTAATATTCAAATGATGATGATCAAGAAATGATTAGTGTTGAAAGGTTTTGATTAGGGTTTTCTTGAATTTTTCAAGTTTATCTCTGCATCCAATTTGCACAATGAAGAATGAGAGAATATTATTGTAAAATGTCTAGAAAACAATGGTGGAAGTTGGATTTCCATGTAATCCAAAATCCATATATCCTTTTCAAAAGCACTTAATTAGTTAGTTGGATTTCCTAATTAGCTAATAATGCATAGACCCATAGTACGTACTCAACATCATCCACTCATGATATCTCTTCAACTTTACCTCATTGACAACATATACCGAACCATACTGATCGATGAACGTAAAAGATTATATTTCGAGTTTGAGTTAATAACTTACATATATATATATATAACATTATCAATCACATACCCTACATTACTCAATTAATTAGAGATTAATTAGAGTTAGTCGTTCATGAGAAATCTAGTGACACTATATAATTTCATGTGCAGAAAGTTGTCTAGTTTGATTCCCTCCTTATAGATTAATGATAAAATATTTGGAAGTAGCAGGATATCTCTTCACTATATTTTCAGGTATTTCTCTTGTTGCTGGCTAGGTGTGTCTTTAATTTGTTTAATTATAATCCATCCAAAAGGAATCTGAGAGAAAAATATTGAGTTTGAATGTGCATTGATTGAGCATATATATATATAGAATATATGATTTATTAAAATCTCATTTCTTCTGAGAGAGGATATATAATTTACAGTCAGAAATATTGCTCTGGCAGAATGTCCCACTTGCAAAACAAAATAAAAAACAAACAACTGTAAAGCCTTAGCTGTAACTCATCAGCAAAAATCTGAAAAAATAAAAATAACCTTTTTTATTTTATTTTAGTTTATTCTATTTGTAGAAAAAAAGAAAGAAGGTTATCAATTGCTTTTATAGTTAATCAAGTTTAAATTTCTGTTTTTTTTTTTTTTTTGAAAGTAGGATGAATTAGTACAACAGGTACTATCGCCTCAAGGTGTTCCTCTACACAAACAAACATTTCCTATATCGGAAATCAGATGGCCCAACATAGGGGCTAATAGGGCATTCCAAGTCCTTACACAAATATTTCCTGAAGCGGAAATCAGGAGCTAATAGGACATTCACAGTCCGTTTACAGCTCAGGGGTCCAATTTCTGTCTCTTTAATTACCTTGTTTATGTTTATGTTTCCTTTGATATACAAAAAGAGATCAAATGTGATTTTAAGATTCGATGCTATTTAACGTAATGACCTATTCAGTGATTTAACGTTAATATAGTAATATTTTCTATGAAATAACAAAAAAGACTTTACATTTTAGAGAAAGAAAAAAGAAAATGCATATCAGTTCACAAGCCAAAAAGGAATCTTCTTGGAACTTCGTATTGGTTTTGGCATTTCATGCAATTGGATCAAATTAATATGACTGTGAGTGATCTATTCTAGATTTTCCAGGAGTTGTGTTTGGTTTCATAAACTTGGACATTATAATTAAGCAAGTGATGACACATATACACATATACACACACACCGGTCATAGAAATTGAAGAAGAACTGAAGCCAAGTCATGTGGGGGCAATTAGTGACAAAAGCTGTTATGTCATTTTATGTCATTTGACAAGTGATGGAGTGCAAGCTCAACAAATCATTTATTTTTCTTTGTTAAGGTCCACAGGTAAATGGAGCCTGGGAAAGAAAAAACCAACTTTAATGTGTACTATGTGATCATAACATATCAAATCTTCTATGGGATTTTTTTTGTATGCAAATTAATAATGCATTTTGGAATAATGTCATGAAATGCATGCTAATCTTTCACTTCATTATCTACGTATTTGCTGCCTTTGAATGCTAAAAAATTTGTTTATCAATAATAATGACATAGATTATGTTATAGCAAAAACATCTATTTTAACATTCGAGAATACTGAAATGAAATTCTATCACTTTCCTATAAGGAAATATATTGTTAATGCTTAGGTTTGGTGTCTGTATACATTTAGTACATCTGGATTTTCACTCGCATTGAATCGACCATAATTATTCATATAGTTGGGAATAAGGTTAATTGTTGTTGGAGTTTGATTGAATTTGCTTGTTAAATAGCATTCTTTTTTTCCTTTTCATTTTTCTTATATAAGCCAAACAAAGTTTTATTAGAATGGGTCTCTGCATTAGTACATGCATGTGATAACTCTTTTAATTTTTCTTCATCTTTTTACTTCTTCATGGTGAATAAATATTTTTGCTTGATTATGATATTTTGTACTGACTAATTAGATTTTGTTTGCAAAAATTATTGGTAGTGATTTTTTTTTCTTTCAATTTTTTTCGATATCGTTTCTCAGATTAAAAAACTAATTTTATACTAGCATTGTCAGGTTTAAACGAGGATGGTGTTTTTGTGTGGTTTTTCTCCTTCGCCAATTAAGTTTAAACTCACGGGTGGTCAAATCTCTTAACAATCGGATCTAACTCGAATCTTTGCAGAACCACGAACCCTCTATTTACAAAGGTTTTCTTGGTGATTAACATGAGAGAATTTTGGAGATGATAACATTTGTGGTTGGTACGCCAAATTAAGTGGTAATATTTCATTTTCTTCTGTTCTTTAACCTCTTCGATTTGTTTTACAAGCACGTCTTTAGTTTATGAAAGATGTATAGTGCATATATGACCTAATGGGCTTAGCTTTCATTTCTCTCTTCTTTCCGATGTGATACTTTTTTCGCACACCCCAACAAGATGTTTGCCAAGAACTGTGGTGGATTATTACATTGATCTTTGTAATTTGTGAGAATATTACAAAGGTTCATTACCGTTTTGTTTTTAATTACCATTAATCTCTGTCATTAATCTCTACATAATAAATTATATATAGTTTATATAGTTTGTTTAATTTGATCCCTAATTAAAGTATGATTACTTTATTTAATTTGGTCCTTTTAAAGTTTTCCTTCCACCGGCTTAGAGTGTTGGGGTATAAATTACGCGTTATACGTGTCAAATGACTAATTAAATAAAGTGACCATGCTATGGGTACTAACTAGGTTAAACAAATTATAAGTGTTACACTTTAGAAACCAAATTAAACCAATTTATAGTTTAGTAAACCAAATCTAGCACGTCGTCAACCTCAACTAGTTGCAATCAACAGAAGACCAGATTAAACAAAGTGATATTTATCGAGAAGTGAAGTTTCTCTTACTCATCTGCAGGTTGATTATTTGAAAACCAGGCCATGTCATACTACTGAGTTTGAGTTTGAGTTTGCATCAGTGAGAACAGGAAGAGGATAGTATTATGTTGGATCTCTCCGTACATGTAATGTAACTGTCAATCTCTGTTTCAACTTTCAACTACATTGATGCATATGTGCGGCAGAAGGGATCCGTCCTCTCTGCAAATAATAAAGCTCATTTAAATTTATATGATTTCCACCTTTAAATAAATTACATCATGAATGTTGTGTATTTAAAATCTATCTGTAAATATTATAAATAAAATGTATAATTGTACGTTTCAGTATATTTATTGATTGTACCAAATCTCTAAAATTTGATCGTGACACATCGGTCTACCTGTATTTTTCTTGGGTTTCATTTCCATACCATTTATACCAAAAATAAGAAACGTTTATTACATATGGTCCCCGTTAGTACCTTTTACTATTTTAGTCCCCAACTGCCTGAATTCTCATACGGTTGTTAATTAAAAGTTGTGTTTAGTTAGATTCTTCCATTTTAAAATGAAAATCGAAGTGTTTTTTTTTTTATCTATTTCGAGTAAAAGTTTTCGTTTAAAAATTGTCAGGTCCATAAGAACTGTTCTCTCATCGCACTATCAACTTCAACTTTCAAGTTTCAATTCATGACCTAAATTAAAAGTGGATAAAATCTATTTCTAATTAATTTAATCTTTGTATATATAAATATGTAATTCCATACATTCATGAGGCAACGATGCATGTATATACATCAAAAAAAAATTCCACACTTTTAAGATACTTTTTTCCCCTACTCTAGGGTAGCATATTAATCTTATCGAGCATCGTCCTTTTGAACAAAATAACTCTCTCAGTTGCTCAATTTATATGCTCGAATTCAAATCTTAATTATATTAAAATTGAATGAGTTTTTTTTATCGTTCAGTCAATACAGAAAAAAGATAAGATAAATTCGGCGAATGAGTGAGTACGTAAATAGCGTGGTGGGTCAGGAGGTGAAATCAACGGTCCCCACGCCATGATGAAATGTATAGAGCATAAGAGGTTGATGGAAATATAGCCCCACCCCAAGATACATAATGGCAACACAAATGATACCGAAATTGAATGATCGTAAGTCGTAACCATCCACCATTGTACGGGTAATTTTAGGCCACACGAAGAATGACAGACAACTTTGTGTAAAGGTTAAAACTTTCATAATTACCTAATCTAGTTATATATGTGGAATCTTGCTATACCTACTTTTCTTTGATTTTTCTTCCTTTTCATTTCATTTTTGCCCAATCTTGCTTGTATATATAAGATCCATCATAGATATTATTACATCATATTAATTGGTTGAAAATGTCGGGCGGCATCAACGATACTTCCTGAAAATAAAAATTATTAGATTCTCAATTCAAGTCTGCTAGCTTACGAAAATACAATCATATGGAAAGCAAGTACTAATAACTATGTATATTTTCCCCGAGGTAATGTTTTTGTTCTGAGAGGAGTCACGAGTGCAAAGCTTTTCAATGGCTGCCCCTCCAAGGTCCAAGCCATGCAATATGCTCTTGTGTCACTCATGATTGACTCACGCCGTACTGATATTCCCCATTTTTTCCTCTTTCCATTTCCGATAAAGTCAATATTAATGCCCTAAGCATGATTTGCTCTAGTTTCACATCAAACACATGGAAGATGGGGATAAAATATACAATTAATCAACTCATTCTTCTTGCTTTTTTTCGCCTTCAATTGCTAATGAATCTTATAAATAAGAGTATTTTAATCTAATAAATAGGGTATTTTCATTAACGTGACTTGTTTAACTGAAAGCTTACTTGTTCGATCTTTAATAATAATTTTTTTTAAAAATACGTTAATTTGATAGTAACATGATTACTCCTTCTCAATTTAGAGTGCCCATAGTTCCAAAACTTAAAAAACAAATAAACAAAAACAATATTAGTGAAATTAAGTTTGTATTGTGGTCAAGTGGTAGATGTTTTGTCCATCCTTAAATAAATACCTCGAGTTTGAGTCACGAGAATGAAAAAAATCATGCTGGAAAAATTACCGTCTTATTCGAATGAGATTAATTTTATTTGATAGAACACCCAAAGAATAATAATAATAAAAAAAGTTTGTTTAAGGTCGTGGGACAATACAAAAGGCTTTCGAGTCTTTCCTCATAACCATGGGCCACGTGCTAGGTGGTTGGGCCCAATACTCAGCGCAATGTATTTTTTTATAGGCCCATTAAACTTCTTCTTTTTTGGTTAAAGCCCACTAAACTAACCAAACAAGTTTACTTCCATTCAATTCAATTCAGCGACGGGAGAGAAGAAAAAAAAAGAAAAAAAAACTCAGCTCCGATTGAGAAAAAAGAAGAAAAAAATCGGAGAATTGTTCAATGAAGTGGAAGAGATTTGTTTCTGTACCGATATTTGGTGTGTTGTTGGTGATGGGTTTTGTTTACTACACGACAGTTTTCATTTTCATTGAGGATTGGGTTGGGTTGCAGAGCTCACCTGGGACTATGAATGCTTTGATCTTCACGCTCATCACTTCTCTTTGTCTCTTCTCGTATTCTGTCTGTGTTCTTACCGACCCTGGTTATGTCCCTTCCTCTTATGTCCCTGATGTTGAAGGAATTGCTGTTGCTGCAGATCAAGAGCCCCATAAAGATGTAAGCTTTTT
>NBIL01099115.1:0-12134 GCA_002752925.1 Viola pubescens var. scabriuscula | reverse complement strand
CTATTTGACCCCAAAAAATTCCGTACTTTTTTTCTAACGTACGTTAATCCTTAACGTACTTCTGAGAAAAAATTAGGAGCAAAATTATCTCAAATAGTGACTGTTCCGGCCGTTTTAAGCCACGTGCCGAAACAGTATAAGCAAATCCTAAAACGACGTTTATTTAACCCCGGAGGGAGTACTTTTTATCTTTCTCATAAGTTACAAACATCTAACTCAATCCATTTAAAGCACGCTAATTTTGAATTGGTTAATTTAAAGTGAAATAATTAATATGGTGAAGATAGATAATTATTGGAGTATATTTGTAATAGCTATAAAAAAAATATAGTTGTTGATTACTTCCTCCCTTTTCAAAAAGATCGTAGACAATTATTAATTTAAGTTACTACCAATTATCTATCTTCACTCTATTAATTCCTTCACTTTAAATTGATAAATACAAAATAAATTTGTTTTAAATTGATTGGTTTAAACTTTATACTATAATTTATAAAAAAAATAAAAACTAGTATAATTAAAGAAAACCAACTAACTTTTTAGGAAATATAAATAAAATAATTATTTAGAAAGAAGGTTTTTTAGTAAAAAATGACATAGTACAACTTTGTCAATTTCTCACCCCTTCTACGAAAGAAATGATTTTACTCTACGAAACTGCGATGGCAAGTAGAGCACCGTAAGCTAGCTAGGAAACTTCAGAAAAATAGTTTTTTAATCTACGTAATTAGAAGTAAAATGGTTAAAAAGATACATAATTTAAAATGGAGTGAATAGTTGTTTGTTTCTTGGAGGAAAAAAATGCATTAGATTGTCTAGAGTCGTGAAATTTCATTTACATTTGAGGTTGGCTAATGGCTATCATGATATGTTGAAAGCTAACGTTATTGATAGAATTTTGATAATTTTATAATTGTAAAAATAAAAATTAAATTAAATTCATTAAAACCAGGTCGAATGGTTGAAAGCCTCATTGATAGTGGCGGATCTAGAGTAGATAGGCCATAACTTATGTTTCCATCAAGATTAAGAATCCTAAGAAAGATTGTTGTGTTGGCAGTGGACTCTCACTCACCTTCAAATCAAAATAATAAAGAGTAGTTTGAATCATTTTTTCACTTCCTTAAGATAGATTAATGTGCAGCTGATCTACCAAGTTCATTGCTAATTATTAAAATAATTTCATTTTTCTGCTCTAATTTTGTTAGTTTAGGGCTAGTGCATTTCATGTAGCTACTAGCTAGCGCGGATAGAGTAATTAATTACTAATTAGCTTCATAAGGTCATTTTCCCCTCTCTTTTTTGGCTGGGCTGCGTATAGTAGCTGTTTTCAGTTTGGGCTTATGGGCTTGTATTTTGAAAGTTCCAGAAAAAAGTCAAAGAATAGGAAAACAATGGGAAAAAAACAAAAAATGTGGCCCATGCAGGTTTCGAACCTGCGACCTTCGCGTTATTAGCACGACGCTCTAACCAACTGAGCTAATAGGCCTTTGTTGTCCATTTTTATTACTTTGTATTTAAATCCTAATTTGTGTCAAATATATTGTTTCCATACACTTTATGAACTAATCTCATCACAACAGAACTGAAAAATAAGAACAATATACTCCGAATCTTAATACTATGAATTAGGGAATCCTTAAGTACACATGATTAATTTAAAACTAATCTTTTTTTTTATATATAAACTATAAATATCTTTAAACTCACTAGCCTATAGCTAATTTTGTTTGTTCCGGTTGGCTCATTTAAGAAGATCGAGTTAATTGTCACGCAACTTAATGGTTGTTTGAAAATACCAATAGAGATTCAAATTCAAATTAATCTGACCTCCGAATAATAAAAAGAAGAGTAAAATGCTTTTTTTAGCATATCATTTTTTTATATATACACAATAATCGAACTAACTATCTCTTACATTGTACGTTGTAAAGTATCCAATCATCAGCACCAACCATAATTTTTTTTTATAAAAAAGAGACCAACCATAATGTTGGTTTGTTATTACTTTGTACAATAGGAAAATATAAAAATTGACAGGCAATTAGTAATTTAAAAATTAAAGTCTTTATAGAAATTAGCCATTAAACCATTATGCTGCTATGCTTAGGCCGAAGGATTCAGCCCATTCAATAATATTGATTTTTGTTTGTAAATGCGAAGATTTGAACATATAAAATCTAACCCTTTACTAGAAATATCAGAGTTACGAACAATTACTAGTTAGTTTTAGGGTTCGATCCCATTTGAATTATTATGGGATCATTGCAAAATGAGAAATGTTATAAAAATATTAGTTTATAAGTAAAAAATGAATTTTATATTTACACAAGTATCTTTTAGCTACGCATTGCTAGTGTGTTTGCTTAAAAAAGTTTCAATTTCAGGCAAAAAGAACGGTACTCCCTCCGTCTTTAAAAAATAACGTTCGGATTTTTTTTTTATCTTTGAAAAAATATTATTTTTATCATTTCTAATATATTAGAGAATTAAAATTAGCGTTGACTGGACGTAGTTAATAAAGTGATTGAAAGTAATTAATCAAAAACACATCAAGATCTGTAATCAATCATTATTTTAATTATTGTGAAAGTTGACTGAAAGTTAGTTTTTGAAGTACAGAAAAAGTACATAATTAGTGTTAAAAATAATAAAACTATATACTATTCATCTGATATGAACTTTTTAATTACCCGAAGTGACCGATTATTCAATATAATCAATGAACATGTAACGGAAAAAAATAGGTCTAAAATTATGGGTATCTCTTCGCCACTAAATTAGGATTAGTCATATTCGCATGAGATTGACACATAACTTTAATAACTAAACTTTCTTAAATCAAAGAGCGAATCTTACATAATTTTAACCCGTAAACTTTTTTAAAAAAAGAAAAAGAAAGACTGAGAAGGGCATTGACTAACGTTATTCACAAATGAAAATAAAATATACTCCGTAGTAAGTTAATGACCTTTTAATTTGAATGGATTACATTTACCGAAACATGTCACAAAATCACCAACATTAACTTTTTAAAACCATTTCAAATTTACTTTTTCTTTTCGTTTTTACTTATTTTTGTCCCAAAAATAAAATAAAATAAAAAAATCTGACTAGACTACCCCATTCTTTTTCAAAGCGACACTTCTATTTTTTGTCCATATCCAAAGCGACCTCTTTTTTCTTGATCAGAGGCACTGCTCTGCTTTTATTCCCTCACCCATTCTCTAGTTTTGTCCGTAAAAAATAAATAATGAGTACTACTTCTCTCCTTCCATTAATCCATTACAGTAACATCGTACTTTTTTTCAATTAAACAACGTTCCTTGCTTTTGCGTGAAAGCTAAGTCAAGCCTTGCCTCGGTTTGGATGTCACTTTCACTTTGGAATTTCCGTTTGATCTCTCTCTCTCTCTTCCACCATTAGCAATACCAGTTCCAGCAAATTCTATTGGGAATTCAATTTCCTGGAATTGGGAACTCTTCTGGCTACAAATTTAGTATGTTGGTTCAGAGAAGAGTTGTGATGAGCTGGAGAAGAGTGGGCAAGTCTCTACAGACCCTTGTAGCTCATTCCTTGCTTTTCTCATTCACCCTTCTCCTTGCTCTCAAGCTAGACCGGACAGTCTCTTACTCTTGGTGGTATGTTTGTTTTCTTGCTCAATGCCTTCTTTTCGATTTTCCTTGCTTTTCTTGGTTGCTGAGAAAGGATAAGCTTTACTGTGTTTCGGGGGAATTCTTGTAGACCCAAGTTGCATTTTCTTGTGCTGAAGGGAGGATTTTGGGGAGTGGCACTTGCCATTGATCTAGAGAGCCGCATGTTTGGGTTTTTTTGCAAAACGTTTTTGGTTTTTGTTCCTCTTTTTTAGTTTTCTGTTCCAGATGATTAAATGCATTGAGTTATACATTTTAAATGATTTATATTTTGTTAGGATTGAATAAACCTACTGAATCATGGTGCTGCTTTCTCCATTTTTGGCTTGCATGATTTCTTTAATTGTTGTTTCGTTACTTGTAATAGTTTGGATTTTCTTGGGCTTGAGATTTAAAATTTAACTGCTCAGTTTAAACTCGTTTGGGAGAATGTTTGCCGAAGTTAAGTAATCAGATATGTACTCTATTTTACTAAAGTTTGAGTTAAACTCAACTAATATGCTCACCCTTGAACCTTAGCATGGTGTATCTTATGGAAATTTGGACCACTATCCTCCAAAGACTTCAGTCGACACCTATTTGTATTGACCATCTACCGGCAAATACTGTGATAGTTAGCAATGAATTCAAACTTTAAAAAATGAGTCTCATGTCGTTCTGAGGGTCTGCAAGATCGTCAAGCCTCTATGATTGAAGCATGTAACATAATGTTCAATCATGAGGACCAGTCGTGGTTAAGGGATTGGTTTTTTTATAAGAACACTTATATTATGAAGTGTCCCTCCATTGTGGAGAAACAAGCCTAGTCTGACAATTATTCTAAAGTTTGGATCTTTGGGGGTCGAAATGGATATAAGTTCTCACATGTGCTTATAGGTTTTATGCCATTGTTTAAACAACTGCATTTGTAATGGTTAGATGACTACCACTGACATAAGAAAGAAGAACAATAGGAAAAGACTGGAACAGCAGCTTCTGATTGCAGGGATTCATTCACTTTTCTTGGAGTTAAATATAATTCCAAATTTATTTTTATGGTGCAGGAAAGTATTTGCACCTGTCTTGTTATTTCATGCAGTTACTGCACGTGGCCGGTTTTCCTTACCTGCTCCATCCTTGCCTTATGATCGCAATGTATAAGATGCCTCTTTCTCAATTTACTTTTTGGTGCTCTTACCAATTATAGCAACTGTGCTAAAGCTTTCTTTCTCATGGACAGTGGTCACCATCTCATGCTGTCTTGGCAACCCCATTGCTTCTTGCTTTCGAACTACTCCTCTGCATTCGTCTTCAGAGCAGTTATGGTATATATCCATTCGCTATAATAGTGTAACATATGCAATTATTTGTCTTTCAAAATTGGAGTTTTGGCTCCCTTTATCAAACATTCTTGGTTTCCACCATCATTGCCAATCAGCCTCAATGAATGGTTATGACGTTCTAGGTTAGGATACTTCTTTAATAGGTCCTTTGCATTTATTTTGGTTCTGTGCTTTGATGGATTGCAGTTGTAAACTTGAAGATTGTCTTTCTGCCATTATTGGCATTTGAAATAGCAATTTTGATTGACAATATCAGGTATTTCTTCTTTTAGTCCATAATATTTCAGATCTATTGAATACTTTGTAGATCTTGGATAATTCTTCTAGCTTTGATGTTAGTCTTGAACTGCAGTTCCACTATAGTCTGAGAAAGCTCAAACTGTTATGCAGTCTTACTCATTGAATAAGTGTAAGATGGTTCTGTCATAAATTTCCTCTTTTAATATAGAATGAATGGTCTTTGCACCATCTTCCCTCCTAAAAGGCCCAGGAATTTCCGAAAAGTATTTCTTCTCTTTCTTTCTTTTTTTGTCTGTGCTTCATTGTATATGGTTGTGATGCCTGAATGGGAATGGTTATGTAAATTTCCCTGATATTTGGAATTGCAGGGTAGTTTTAGGTAGTATTTCATTGGTGATATTTTGTGAGCATCTTTTACCCCAAAAGTTTGATATGTTTCTTTGACTGGTTCACTACATGCTGGGGCTGGCTTCATTGGTACCTTTGTATGTGTGTAATTAGGGAGGGAGGATGCAAATGTCCGTGTCCATTGTTTACCACAAACTGAATGATGGGCATTCAAATGGTGCGCACATGTGCACCTGCATCCAAGGATGCACCAAACTTATGTTTCTTTACTCTGTTCAATATGATGTCTAAGGCTTAAGATGAACTTCATTTTACTGTGTTTGTGTAGAAATTTCATTTCAAAATGTTCTTAGGAATGCAAGCTCACAAAGATGCAGTGACAACATAAACAACTAGAACTACAATCTTATTACACTAAGATGCAGAGTCAATGCTAAAACTGATCACTGAATCAAAGGCAACAGTTAGTAGAATTGGAATGGCATTCTAAAGACCAAAACCTTTTTTCATTATAAGCCCTTGAAAGGTGAAGTCATTGGATGTAAAAAAAGAAAGAACCATAAGAAACTGAACTGTATTAGTAAAAGCCTTATGAAAGATGAAGTTATACACTTACGTGCCTTCAGAAGTAGGGAAGAACTGAAAGAAATTGAGGCATTTGAAAAGTGAACCTATTGACCAGTGAATATTTAAATACGGAGTGGAAAATAACAAAAACACAGAACTTACTGGTCGTTTTCCATGTTATAATGAACCAAATTCTCAACTTAAGTTTCTTCTGTCTTTATTTGGGCTTACATTCATAATTTTTAAGGTCCAATTTCTTTAGTCTCAATGTTTTCCCTCCAGGTATTATGAATATTCCAAAACTGGTTATCTAACATGTAATAGCATTTAAATTTACGAGCAACCAAGATTACGCGTTTCCTTGTTGGAGGGTGGGTTGTTTTTGGAGGCTTGTTGAACATTCCCTGTATAATTTCTGTGATCCAGGATCTAAAGTAATTGTCATGAAAAGGGAAGTCCGGGACTCAATTGTGCTGGTTTAGTTTTTTTGGATAATTGTTTTAATTTCTTGCTAAGATGTTTGTTGTTGTTATTTATTACGACATAGGATGTGTAGAGCTTTGATGCCAGGAGATGAAGAAAGCATGTGTGATGAAGCAATATGGGAGACTCTTCCTGTAAGTTAGATTTTTTTCTTTTGAGTTATGGAATTCTTTTTCCTGATATCTTTATTCAAATCATTAGCTTAGGCAACTGCTTGTATTCATGTGAAGCTGTACTTTTTACCCTTGTGAACGCGTAACGGCTGTAAAAAAGATGAATGTTTTATGTCTACTAATTTGTTTGCATGGTGGGTGGTAGAATTGCAGTTTTCTTGTATAATGGATGCATTGTAAATTGCTATAAGACAGGAACCAGGACAAAGTTTAATGTAGGAATCTGCTACTACAGAAATGGAAATTATATTAGTTTCTGATCATCATAGGTCTTTTCGATAAAATAAAATAAAATCATCACAGGTCTTAGATATATATGATACTGACTGGTATGAAGCAATAGTGTGAAGTGAGAAATCTATATTAATTATGTGAAAGAAGTTGGGAAATAGAACAGGCATAAAGATATAGTCTGTGCCTTAATTCTGCATGTTTGCTCACATATATGGAACAGGGTCCGTTCTTACTTTTTGTTGTCAGCTTCGAGCTGTTGGCATTTGCTGTTCTTGGTCTCTCTGCTTAGACTTTTAAGGTGTATTATGCTAACTAAAAAGACTTGGCCACTTTAATTGTTAGAGGGGCCTCAGTTACAGCTTTTTCCCCTTTACTAGATTCATTACATTTGTTGATGATTTGGGCACAAGTCCTCTTCACAGTTCTCCATACTGTTGTGCCATGTGTTAGCAAAATCTTGCATGTTAACCTTTGAAAATTAGAGTCATGGCTCATGATTGTTTCATGGTAAAGATTTGTGTTTGTTATGTTGAATATCATAGAAGTGCCTATTATCTCATACCCAGACCTTTTAAGCAAGATTCTGGCAAGCTAACTAGCTCATGTGTGTGTGTGTGTGTGTGTGTGAGTGTATGGACCAAGACCAAAGTTCTCTATTCAGAACAAACTGGGAGGGTTAAAGAAAGATGTTTTCTGTAAGTTATGCTCAAGTTATAAGGCCATAGTGTGACAAATGGAAACAATTCTATGATATTCTGGCTATAAAAAAGTTCTCTATGGTAATCCCCAAGTATGTTACTTTCACATGGGAGTGATTCTGTTATATTCTGGTTATGAAATTCTCTGTGGCTATCTTCAAGTTTTAAAAAAAAAAGCATCCTGGAGTATGTTGATTGTGTGTTTTATCTTTGGTTTCTAGCACTTCTGGGTTGCAATATCAATGGTCTTTTTCATTGCTGCGACAGTATTCACACTACTCAAGTTATGTGGTAAGTTTATTTCTTTACACAAGTTTATAGTTTTCCTTATGTAGGGTCATGCTTTTGTTGCTCGAGGATGAGCTTGAATATCGTTAGTTCATGTGCTTTTTCCAACTCTTTGTCGGGTATATCTTCAGTCCATGTATTTTTGACACTTTCTCCTTGTTCCCGGATTGCCATTCCGTTCCATGAATGCAAGAATCATTCCTAGTGGTAGAGATTAAGCAGTTATGTTATGGCCCACACTATCTAAATCCCAATTTTCGGAAAAGAATTTATCTCCTGTCACTAACTGCTAATTTAGCTCCAGCTTGAAGTTTCTTTCATGATCTGGTAGAATTAAAAACTCTGCCTTACGTAAAGTTGCTAGAGTACGATTAACCTCTGGATTTGATCCGAATGAATCATCCTTTCCACGGAGGTAAATCTTTGCCTGCTAGGCAAGAGGATAGCAAGTGAAAAATTCTCAGTTAGGTAGAGCACCTCGTTTACACGCGCGCCAATGCTTTTTTCAGAGGAGTAGATCATGAAATAAATCAAAAAATGGATTTTTGTTCAAGAAAGAAATCTTATTTTAGTTTTAGTACTTAGCTTATTTTCGTGTATTTCATTTTTTAGGTGCTTGTAGGCATTTTTTAGGTTCAACATCATGTGATGTAGGGCATACAGAAGGAAGAATAGAAAAGTAGCATTCACTAGGCTAAGCTCTAGAGTTCTCTACAATGCATCGTTAGAATCAACAAGAAGCTAGGGTATTTGAAATACATAAGATGAAGATTACAAGTGAAATTCTTATCGGTCAATCTTATCATTCGTCTCAATAAGCAACCTTTAATCCATATAAATGTGTGCTTAACTTGACACAGTAATCCTAAAGATATGTAGTAAAGTAAGAAATATAGTTCTAGAAAACTAAATCCCTATTGATTTTTTCAAACAATAAATCTTGCCTTGTGGGAAATTCAAGTAAATAATGGTGAAATTACAAATTTGATGATAGAACTAATAGACGGAATAAATCTGCATGATAACAGTCTGCACTTAGTGATAGTATATATCATCTTTTAATCATTTTTCTTTATTTCACAACATGCAGGTGATGTAGCAGCTTTGGGGTGGTGGGACTTATTTATAAACTATGGGTATATTTTGTTCTGCTTGTGTTATTGTTGATGTTTCGGAAATCTGCGCTATAGTTGATATAATTTTGTCCCTTTACAGAATTGCAGAGTGTTTTGCTTTTCTTGTTTGCACAAAGTGGCACAATCCAGCAATCCATCGGCGTTCTGATGGAGGATCCAGGTCCAATTCCTCTTCAATGACTTTTAGATATCTTGGGTGGAATAGCAGTTTAATTTCAGATGAAGATCGACATCAGAACAACAGAATTTGCAACATGCAGGATATTGGTGGACATTTTATGAAAATTCCTTTTATTTGTTTCCAAATCATGCTTTTTATGCACCTGGAGGTATGATGAGTTGCAAAGTCATATGAATAATTTGAATTGTTTTTAGTTTAATTCATTAAACTGTGTTTCATTTTCAATTTCAGGGAACACCTCCTGTTGCTAAAACTATTCCATTCAAAGGTCTTTTTTCTCCACTTCTTCTTCTCCAAGGAGCTGGAGTTTTGTTTGCTGTATATAGACTGGTGGAAAAAGTAGTACTTCTGCTACATAATGAAGCTTGCTCTGATACATACTTTGCCGTCGTATCAAAGGTTCGAGATTGTCTTGGATTCTTGCACCATGGCTCAAGGTAGTAATTTTTTCTTGGTAAATATAGAATTTGTCTTGATGTTAGGTACTTAATAATAAGATTAAAATGCATGAACTTTTTGGTAATGGCTAATGCTGGTGGTTTATCCCTGTTGACAGGTTACTTGGTTGGTGGTCGATAGATGAAGGAAGTAGGGAGGAACAGGCTAGATTGTATTCGGCTGCTGCCTCAAGGTACTACAATTAAACCTCTTTGATCTCGGAATTTTCCATCGAGTATGATGGTTAAAAAATCATCTGACTTCACTTAGCTGTACACTTGATGGGTAGATATCAATGCTCCATGAGTAACGAAAGTTAAACAAAGTTCTGGGCATCCCATTTTCCAATCTAGACTTTTCTACAATAAATTTTGGCTGTTCCTGCGTATCTTGCTTTGCTTTTTGAAGAATGATAAATAACATGTTCATAGATGATTATCATCAGGAAGAGAAAAAAAAGTTTGTAAATGTAATTATATACACATGGACACTGTAAAATGCAATTATAGATGCAAATTACACTCATAATCATATACCGAAGAATGTTGCTCTAAAGTCTATGAAGAATGCAGAGAACATCTGTCCTTTTTCATCGTCTCAGCTTAAGATGTCTTCTGGTTGAAAATGTTCATCAATTGCTTGATTAAATGAAATATAGGTACTGCCATATTATTTTTGGGTTGAGCATACTCTGTCGTCCACAATTGTTATTGGAGTGCATATATACAAGGTCGCATCTGCAAACATATAGTTCTTTCCACAGTTGTTAGTAATTATTGTCACATTTTATTGAACCAAAGTGGTGCATATTATATTCTTCATGACGTGTAAGACTACAAATGTAGCAATGATAACTCTGGTGTCTAATCTTTCCTCAAATCTATTATTCAGCTACAATACTTTCTCACCTGACATTGTAAGGAAGAAGCCCAAATCTGAACTCGTTGACGAGGTAAACTCAATCACTTTTTTTTTTTGTATTAGTAAACTCAATCTCTTTGATACCCTAGAACAAAAGCTTATTATGATAATTCCTATATTATGTTCTTGTTTTACTAATTATTCTTACTCAGGTGTTCTGTTTGTTTGAAGTTCAAGTATATTTTATTCTTGTTCTTTTCGTCTCAGATTTGGAGATTACAAGCTTTACTTGGTGAGCAAACAGAAATCACAAAATTTAGCCAGCAGGAGTATGAAAGGCTTCAAAATGTATCTCACGAAAAACCTTGTTCTCGTATTTGGTTTCAATCCTTTGGAATGTATTCCTCATTTTGTTGTTACCGATGGAGTTCTTTATGTGCTAAGTTATTAATCTGATTGATATAACAGGAAAAAATCCTTTGTAGAATCTGCTTTGAAGAACAGATCAATATAGTACTCCTTCCATGCAGGCATCATGTCCTTTGCAGGTATGTCGATTTGCAATCTTTAACTTGCAGTATTTCTGTTCATGCTCCATTTCGGCCCGAACTCATGTGTCGGTGTAGAATACTAATATGCCTCCGATGATATACTGAAACGGGAAAAAATAAAAAGAAATGTATAAAAATGAACGGAGGGAATTTAGATCGGGAAATATGAAATTATTGGAAATGCAAGAACTCAAAGGACCACACATTTTCCTTCTGATTTATTAGCTCAGTTCGACTGTTAAACATGTTTCCGTTGTTGATTTCTTTGTGCGTTGCATGCAGCACGTGCTGTGATAAGTGTAAGAAGTGCCCAATCTGCCGCGTCTGTATCGAAGAGCGATTGGCTGTATATGATGTTTAGTTGAAATTTAACATGTAAGAAGGGAAAGCTTTCCAAGCTGCTTAGGATTTTAGAAGGTGCAAGCAGATGTGGAAAGCTTTCCTTTAGTCATGTTAGTGTACAGACTTATTATAGTCCAGATTTGTAAATATTGTTTTTGCCGGATTCAATTCAGTGAAAGTATTTTTTCTTTTCTTTTCTCAGAATTAACTTCCAATGCTGCATGTTTGAAAAATGATGATTGATTGTTTTCATTTTGTCTTCATCTTTTACCTTCATTCTCTTTTTACTGGCTTCTCTGGCTAGCAGGGAAAGGGAAAATTTAGAGTTCGAGTCTTCTTGTCTGGAAGAATGGACGTAACCTTACTAGTCAAGCAATAAAACCCATTCCCATTATAATATTATTAATTTTTCCATTGCTTGTGAATAAATGGATTTTTTACCAATAATGCCATCATTATTTTTTAGGAAATTGATCAGAACTAATTTTCATTATTTCATATAAAAAAAAAAAATCTTATTTGGTACATAAAAGTTCTCAACAAGTGACCTCTTATCTAATCCATTTTTGAAGATATTGATTAAAAGAAAAGTTATAATTGATTGAGCAAAACCATTTCT
>NBIL01099101.1:0-11918 GCA_002752925.1 Viola pubescens var. scabriuscula | reverse complement strand
CATCCGGCCTCCTAAATATGCGTTCCCTACTGAATATTGGGATGCGAGAAAGACATTTAATTCCAACCAGAGGGAGTACTATGTAGTTAGTAGTTTCACTTATTTTTCGTCGGCAGCTCATAAGCCTCGTACCCAAAAATTAAGAGGACCCAAAATTTTCAATCATTTGATTTGATTGCATTTATAGAGCGGCGTGATCTAATTTTCTTCTTCTCTCTTCGCCCTTCTAGTAAGAGACTAGTCTTAATAGAATATAGTCGAATTTTAAAGAAGTTATCTCTCCAACATAATTTTCTCTATTCCCCAAATTCGAACATGACACCTGAGTTAATGATGAACAATTCCTTTATCACTTAATCGCAACCAATATTGTTGGCGAGATCTAATTATAACATGCAACTGTCAGGGTTATTTCCGAATTATCATATGAAAATGAATATAAAAAATTATTTTACAAGAAAGAATGAAACATCTTACAAAAATAATGAATGGTTAAAAAGAAAATTATAGGTTTGGTTGTCTAACCATTTGATTAATCTCAAATTTTATGGGCAAATTCTTGACAAATCAGAGAAAATATCAACTATTATAATCAAAAAAAATTATCTTCAAAAGACCTCAAATTTGAACCTAAAATTTATACTTTTAAATTACACATTGTGTTATTTTACTTATGAAATATTAAATTGGTTTTTATATTTTTGTAATCAATTTCAAAATTAATATTTTTTTATAAAATTAATTAAAAATTTACGTTTGTTGAGTTTAAATATATATGTATGTTTATATTAAATTATTTGATATTATTAATTATATTGAATCCAATTTTATACCTTTAAACTTTAAATTTCCTAGTTCTATAGTTCAATCCCCCAATCTGTTTTCTAAATCATTAAATTGGACATATCTTATCCTCCAAATATTTTTCGACACTTTTCCTGCAGCTTATGAAAAATAAATTAAGAAAGCACTTTTCCCACGGGAACAACGTTGTGGAGCTACGGTACCTGTACATCCGCCGACTAATAAGTTGTGCGAAAAAGCTTGGTGTCATTTCCACGTTTGTTTTCTCCAACAACAAAAAACATGGCAGTGGCACACTACATGCAGTACGAGGCACACTCATCATGGACCCCAAGACGTCGGCACGCCAACCTAAGAAATCGTCCCACAAATACGAATACGATGGCTGGCAAACAACTTCGTGCCTGCCTGTAGATGTGACGGCTTGTCGATCCAGTCTCATTACTCTACTACGATGGCTGACAAACAACTTCGTGCCTGCCTGTAGATGTGACGGCTTGTCGATCCAGTCTCATTACTAGTAGAGTAGTAAATTCGATTGCAATTCAATTGGTTACTCCCTCTGTTCCAAATTAACTAACTCGTTATTATTTATCACGCATTTCGAAGAGGTCGGATGACTCACTATTTGACCCCAAAAAATTCCGATTTTTTTTTCGAACATACTTTAATTCTTAACGAACTTCTGAAAAAAAGTACGGAATTTTTTGGGGTCAAATAGTGAGTCATCCGGCCTCCTCGAAACGCGTGATGAACAGTAACGCGTCTGTTAATTTGGAACGGAGGGAGTAGTATATTACTTCCTCCGTCCTTTAATAACAGACGTTTTAGGATAGTAGAAAAACGTAAAACAATGATCTTTGATCTTATTTTATTCCACATTGTTTCATTTTTACCTTAAATTACCACACCGTCATCAAATTGGGTTGATTCAAAAAAAAAATTATTATTTGCACAAAATATATGTTTCGGAAAAGATAAAATGATAAGTACTCTAAATAGTAAAAAAAGTAGAAAAATGTCAGTTATTAAAGGACAGAGGGCGTATATCTTTATGATGTCGGGCATAAATTTCATTTCTATTATTGTACTAATTATTAATAATATAATCAATTAACAAAAGTGATGTGGGTAAAATGGTAATATATGTAGGTTCTTTTTCTTCTACGGGTGTCATGTTAATTAACCTCAGTGTAAATTACTCCCTCCGGTCGCGATTCAATGTCGTTCTCGCGTTTTTCACTTTTTCTCCAATCCATGTCGTTCTCACTTTTCAATGGTTTTTCCCCAAAATCTGACCTCTTTACCCTTGCCAACTCTCTCGCGCTCGATCTCCCGCGGCTCCGATCAGTCCTCTACTTGCAACAACAACTCATGAAGAACATAAAGGTAGATCTTTTCTGGTAAATATTATGAACAGTAACTCGTACCAAATACTGAATTAATGAAGGGTATTTTGGTTATCTCCCTCGGCACACAGTGTTTCCTTAAACTGTGTGCCCGGTCCCAAAATGTCATTGTTTCGGGACCGGAGGGAGTACTTAAGTAATTTTTTTTCACTAAATAAACTTTTGTGGGTCACATTTGTTACAAGTTGTTTTATACGGTGAAAATAATACTAGAACTCAATTCATATATTATAAAAAAAAATAAAGAGAGCAAAAGATAAATTAGCCCCGTAACTATTATTTCTTATGTTATTTTATAGATGATTCATGATTGATTTGAAAGGGGAAATTATTACTAGTATTTAAAAGGTTGTACAATTACATTTTTTAAGTCATCCGTTGAAAATTTGGAGTAATTATCCATTAGTATATATTTTTTCATTAAATATAAGGAGTAATTATGGAGTAATTATTTTTTTATTATTTTCAAGATAATAATTAATCTTTTATTAGAATTTTTTATATGTATTTACTGTTAATTTGATATTTATAAAATAAGAAAGTAAAATTTTCTCTTTTTTTCATATTTGCACTGTTACCGGTTACCACTTACGGCCTGCGACTTTTCTCCTAGTCATCCCACATTAATGTCTTTCCTTCACTACTCAAATCTACCGTGGAGCCTCATCAAGTTTTTTATTTTTTTTTGAAAAATGTAAAATTATTTTACGTGAGGATAAACCATTTCATTTATAATTGAGTTAAATAAACTACTGCATTTGTCCACTTAATCTATATTACTCATTCATTCCTAAAAATAGTTATATCTCGTTTGGATACCTCATAAGGTTATGCTTTCATGATTTTTTTTTTAAAATGACATGACATAAAATTCACGCCATATACTCATTTTGGAATTGAAAAATAAAAAGTAAGATCAAAATATCCAAAAATTAAAAATCGAGTGGGATCAAAATAATATCTCTTTTCTAGCGATAAGACATCGAGCAAGATCAAAATAATAAACTACTATTTTGAGGAAGAAGTGACTAATGTAGATCACAAATGTAATGACTTATTTAGCTCAATTATAAATATAGTGGTTTATCCTAATATTTGATACAAATGTACGAGTGAATTTTATCATTTTTTCCCCATACATACGCAATAAACAATTTCTGGCAGAAGATACATATATTAGTCCCACAACTATTATACTCTTTCCAAATCAATCCTCTCCAACTATTATAGACTAATATACCCCGAATATTTCACATGTTTCTTAATGAAAATTAACCCGAATAAATATGAAATAATTTTTTTATAAATAAATTATAGAGAAAGTTTAAATGTATATATGAGAAAATTAAATAATAGTGTCGTCCACATTGTTACAAAGTATTTAGAAAATTAATTGAAACTCATTTGAATAATATTCAAAATATTTAAAAAATACTATAATAAAATCTAAACTCTAGAAAAAAACAGTAACAATACCCACTATTGCATATGGATAGAGAAATGAGAGACTTGACGGTGTTTACTAACCATGTAATGACTCCAGGGTAAGCTTATATAATGGAGAAAGCATGTGCGGTGATATATCTAAGAGAGAATAGTTGAAGGGCGTAGAAATTAATGTAGTTGGGAGGGTGATTTCGAGAAAAAATAATAGTTATGGATCTAATTCGTCTTTCGGAAAAAAAATGGAAGAGTTGTTGCCTAACTACTTTTTCTGGTTTTCTTGAAGGAATTGATAAGGTGGCCCTAGAGATTTTGCCCAACCTTGTGTTTTTTGTGTTAATATTATAGGTAGTGTTATTCACACACACACCCGAATTGTTATTTTTATAGTCTTTAATAATTTGTATTATTTTATGCCATAATTTTTAATAGGAAAAATGCACCATAGGTCCTCAACGTTTTACAAAAAAAAATAATTGGGTTCCTAATGTATTTTGAGGTTCAATAAAATATAAAGTTTGATTGGGTCATTCCGTGACAAAAATTTTACGTGACACAGAATATTCCGTTAGTATATACTTCCTCCGGTCGCCATTAACAGTCGTTTTAGACTTTTTGAGTTTTTCCGAAATATATGTCGTTCTCACTTTTCAATGGTCTTTTCCCCAAAATCTGACCTCTTTACCCTTGCCATCTCTCTCCCGCTCGATCTCCCGCGGCTCCGATCAGTCCTCTACTTGCAGCAACAACTCATGAAGAACATAAAGGTAGATCTTTTCTTGTTTAGATCTGGCGGTAGTAGATCTGATTCGGGGTTGTGAGTTTTGGGTCTATTTTTTTCCTTCTTGTTCTCACCACGCCACTGCTCCAATTTTGACTCTTAATTTACAATTTTGGGTTGTTTGGAATCAATTTTGTTTCTTTCTTTTATGGGTTTTAATTTATAAAGATGAGTAATCAGATTGGGTTTGGGTGAAAAATTGCTGGGTGGGATTGAAATTGGTGAGATTAGAGGATTGAAATTGGAGAGAAGCAGAGGATCGGATGGATTGGGATTGAAATTGGAGAGAAGCAGAGGAAGATGAACAGTAAGTTGTACCAAAATATTAATTATAATGGTATAATGGTAAATACTATAAACAGTAAGTTGTACCAAAATATTAATTATAATGGCATAATGGTAAATACTATGAACAGCAAATTGTGTACCAGATATTGAATTAGTGAAGGGCATTATGGTTATTTCCCTACACCAACAGTGGCTCCTTAATCCGCGTGCTCGGTCGCCAAACGACAGTCATTGGCGACCGGAGGGAGTATTTTTTAATATTTTTGGTTAAAAAATAAGGCCCATCAATTTTATCTATTTATTTATTCCTACCTTTTTCTTTTCTTCTTATATTTTCTTTTTTTCTTAATACTTTGGTAATAATAAGTTAATTTTGGTAATAATAACCATAATAAATTAATTATTTATTACTTGTTTCATTTTTATATTATTATCCTAATTAAGTAAGTGAAATCATTAGATTAGATTGTTTGAAAATAATTATGTTTTAAATTGTTTGCTAGTTTAATTTTTCTCATAAAAACTTTTGTTGTATTAATATTTTGGGTTTTATTTATTAGATAATATTAATAAATAAAAAATGAAAGAATAAAATGCGCTGTCACGTTAGATTTTTTATACGGCGGAGATTTTAATGAACAAAAAACATAACGTTATGAATTTTATTGAACTTAAGAATACGTAGAGATCTAATCAAACTTTTTGTAAAACGTTGGGGACCTCGAGGGTGTATTTTTCCATTTTTAATACATAAGTATGAGCACTTTAGTAAATTTCTAGTTACAAAATGTGAAAATATTGAATTAACAATTTGGGTGTGCACATGGTTGGGTACACCGTCTTCATACACCAAACCCCAACACCAAAAATTATCAAAATAAATAAAAATTAAAACCCCAACACCAGAATTGGTTTAAGGGTGTTGGCTAGCTAAATTTCGATATTTATAATTTTTTATATATTTATACACTTAAAGATTAACGTATTATAAATTGGCACAAAGATATGAAAGACCTCCCTTCAAGTCGTACGAAATATTCCTTCTAAAAAAGATCTATTTTTATGGTTTATGATATGTTTTAGGTCGATCATAATTAGCTAAGGGATTGATTTTTAATTTCCTCGATTTTTATTTTTTTAAGGTCGATTCCGAAACTTTTCATCACACTTCTTGCATCACTATTACGTACTCATGCTTATTAAAAAAAAACCAACACCAAAAGAAGAAGAAAAACGTGTTTTGTAAGTCTATAAATATGGAAGAAGTGCATGGATTTATTTGCAAGCCAAAAACTTTTTTGAAAAGTCCATAACAAGCAAGCCAACCAACAACTAATCGCACAATCCAAACAATGCCTACCCATGCCACCACCCAATTGATCACCAAAAATATTCAAGCCAAGCCAAGTACTCTGAGAGCTGATGATGATGATGGTCATGATTTGGATCATAAGCTAATCACCAAAGAATGCAAGGCATTGCTTCTCACTCTTCCAAAAGAAAAAGGTTGGAGAACTCCTTACCTCTACCAATACCAAGGTTTTTGGTGCCAACCAAAAGAAATCCAATCCATCATCTCTTTCCAAAACCATTTCCAAGCAAAACCCAATGATGTCATCCTAGCCTCTCTCCCAAAATCAGGCACCACTTGGCTCAAAGCCTTAACTTTTGCCACCATCAATCGCCACCATTTGCCGCTAACCAGGATCGAATTTGGGTCGAATCGAAATTCTAATAATTATAATCACAAAATTTCGCATCCTTTGCTTGTGTCTAATCCTCATGATCTTGTCCCTTTTTTGGAATACAAACTTTATGCAAACAACAACCAAATCCCGGATCTCTCAAAAATCCCTGACCCAAGAATCCTTGCCACCCACACCCCATTTGCTTCATTGCCAAGATCAATCAAGAACTCAAATTGCAAGATTGTTTACGTTTCTAGAAACCCTTTTGACACTTTTATCTCTTCTTGGTGTTTTCTTGACAAATTGATCAAGGCAGTTAATTTACCACCAATGTCAATGGAAGAAGGGTTTGACAAGTTTTGCAATGGGGTTATTGGGTTTGGCCCATTTTGGGACCATTTGTTGGGGTATTGGAAAGAGAGTTTGGAGAGACAAGACAAGGTGTTGTTCTTGAAGTATGAGGAGATGAAAGAAGATGTGGTGGGTCAATTGAAGAAGTTGGCCGATTTCCTTGCTTGTCCTTTCTCCATGGAAGAGGAGAGTGAAGGTGTGATAGAAGATATAGCTAAGCTTTGTAGCTTTGAGAAGTTGAAGGATTTGGAGGTGAACAAATCAGGGAAATCCATCTTGGATTTGGAGAATAAGCATCTGTTTAGGAATGGGAAAGTGGGTGATTGGGTAAATTATATTTCTCCTACAATGTTGGATCGACTTTCTCATGTCATGGAAGAAAAGCTTGGTGGTTCTGGTCTAGAGTTCAAGTTGGGTAGCATTTGAATGGAAAAATGTTAGAGCAATCTAAACTTGGCTACCTCTTTTTATTTTATTATTTGCGCATTTATTTTTCAATAAAATAATTTTATGTTCCTAAAAAATATATATATGGATTAGTAATTCTGTATTTATGCTATTCATTGATAAGTTTTAGCCCTTTTTTTAATGAAAGTGTGTATTGGTGTTTTTTTATTTGTGGTTCTAAAATGTAAAAAAGAAGTTTATAATGGATTGAAACTTATTAGAACTCAACTCAGTTGGTAACGAAGATGAAGATCTAATATTTATATAATTACTCAAAGAAATAGGGTAAAAACAATTCTTCTCTTTTTATTGCTTTTTTTAAGAATGGGGAGAATTTTATATTAGCGCTGAAGAAACATAAATTGTACGATTGTACACGATTATGAGTTTGTAGCTTAGCAGTTGTAAAGTCTCGAGTTTAAGTTGTTTTGTTTTTATTCTCAAGGAAAAATAATAATCATATATGCATTGCAAAAGGAGCTCATAATATTAAAGGTAACTTAATGATGTAGGCCCAGCCCAGCCCAGCCCATACAAAAAGCAAAAACCCTAGCTGTTGTTTTTTTAGCCATGGGAAGCGTGTTGCTTCTGGCTTGAACAGTACTACATATTAGCTCTCCACGCAGACGTGCTCTAAAAGACTACACCCCTCATTCTCCTCGTTTCTCCAGCCCGAGAGACTAAGGTACGGTACCGACCATATTTTCTCTTGTATTTCATCATTTTAGATCGAAATGTTTTCGTGCATGTTTTACTGATTCTTCTCTATCTGTTCGTCTGTGCAGATCACCTGTCTGTTATCATTGTTAGTCTAGTCAATTTTCAAGGAGCGGGAAAATGGTAAGCTTGTTATGAGTTTATCAAGTTATTATTCATTATCGTGAGTCGTGACGTGATGGTGTGTTTCTGGTAATGCGTTTTCACTGATCTGTTCCGCGTGTTTCCATGGTGTGCAGGTGAAGTTTACAGCGGAGGGGCTTCGGGGTATTATGGATAAAAAGGATAATATACGTAATATGTCCGTTATTGCACATGTCGATCACGGTATGGATTCTTTTGATGAAATTCTGTTTCTGTTTTGAGCACTATGATAGTTATTGCGGGTCAATGATCAACTGCTGTGATATATGCTGCTATGTTCATGGTATTGATGGTTCTTTAATCCCAGTCTGAAGAGGAAATGCATGGAGATCATTTGTCCTTTTACGAAACTTGATGATATTGATTGTGAAGTGCCAAGTTGTGTTGAACTCTGTTGATGATGCTAGTGACAGATGATTTAGGTTGTGATTTGTAAATGAGTATGGGTATAGCTCTTTGATGCTTATCCTGTTTCTTTTTATTACTGCTTGGGAAGGAGAAGGTGTTACGTGATAGATTTCCTTTTGCATGCAGAATTGTGACTTTGTTCTATTTCGTTTTCATTGGTGTTGGACCTTCATCGCTCTTAGTTTGATGCTTTTTATCCGGAAATAGTGTCATGTTTTTGTTTAATTCAACTACCTTTTGTGATATGAATATTTATACTTTAGTTCTGGGAGCTTTTCTGTTTTCAGCTGTTTCTCATACGAATGCCATGTTCTTAATTATGCAGGGAAGTCAACCCTTACCGATTCGCTTGTCGCTGCTGCCGGTATCATCGCTCAGGAAGTTGCTGGTGACGTTCGTATGACGGACACTAGAGCAGATGAAGCCGAGCGAGGCATCACTATTAAATCTACCGGTATCTCTTTGTACTATGAGATGACTGACGAATCACTTAAGAGCTTCAAGGGAGATAGAAAAGGGAATGAGTATCTTATCAATCTCATTGATTCCCCTGGACATGTTGACTTCTCATCTGAGGTTACTGCTGCTCTTCGTATTACTGATGGTGCACTGGTGGTGGTTGATTGCATCGAGGGAGTCTGTGTGCAAACAGAGACTGTGCTTCGTCAGGCTTTGGGTGAGAGGATTAGGCCTGTCTTGACTGTCAACAAGATGGACCGGTGCTTCCTTGAGCTTCAGGTTGATGGAGAGGAGGCTTACCAGACTTTCTCTCGAGTTATTGAGAATGCTAATGTTATCATGGCAACTTATGAAGATCCCCTCCTTGGAGATTGTCAGGTCTATCCAGAGAAAGGAACTGTTGCATTTTCAGCAGGTTTGCATGGTTGGGCATTCACTTTGACAAACTTTGCTAAGATGTATGCCTCAAAGTTTGGTGTTGATGAGGCAAAGATGATGGAAAGGCTCTGGGGTGAGAACTTCTTTGATCCTGCTACCAAGAAATGGACCAGCAAGAATACTGGTTCTCCAACATGCAAGCGTGGCTTTGTCCAGTTCTGTTATGACCCCATTAAGCAGGTTATCAAAACTTGTATGAATGACCAGAAGGATAAATTGTGGCCCATGTTACAAAAGCTTGGTGTCGCCATGAAGTCCGATGAAAAGGAACTGATGGGCAAGCCTTTGATGAAGCGTGTGATGCAAACCTGGCTACCTGCTAGTACTGCCCTATTGGAAATGATGATATTTCATCTTCCCTCACCAAGCAAGGCACAGAAATACCGTGTTGAGAACTTGTATGAAGGTCCCCTTGATGATCAGTATGCTACTGCAATCAGGAATTGTGACCCTGATGGCCCTCTCATGCTCTATGTCTCTAAGATGATTCCCGCGTCAGACAAGGGTAGGTTCTTTGCTTTTGGTCGTGTCTTCTCCGGGAAGGTTTCTACTGGTCAGAAGGTGAGGATCATGGGTCCAAATTACGTTCCTGGTGAGAAGAAAGACTTGTACGTTAAGAGTGTTCAGAGAACTGTTATTTGGATGGGGAAGAAGCAGGAGACTGTTGAGGATGTTCCTTGTGGTAATACTGTCGCCATGGTTGGTTTGGATCAATTTATCACCAAGAATGCAACGCTAACAAATGAAAAGGAAGTTGATGCCCACCCCATTCGTGCTATGAAGTTCTCGGTCTCACCAGTTGTGCGTGTGGCTGTTCAGTGCAAGACCGCATCTGATCTTCCCAAGCTTGTTGAAGGCTTGAAGCGTCTGGCCAAATCAGATCCTATGGTTGTGTGTAGTATTGAGGAGTCTGGAGAGCATATCATTGCTGGAGCTGGAGAACTCCATCTTGAGATATGTTTGAAGGATCTAGTGGATGATTTCATGGGTGGGGCAGAAATTATAAAATCAGATCCTGTTGTTTCTTTCCGTGAGACTGTCCTTGAGAAGTCTTGCCGTGTGGTCATGAGCAAATCTCCCAACAAGCACAATCGTCTCTACATGGAGGCAAGACCCTTGGAGGATGGGCTTGCAGAGGCAATTGATGATGGTCGCATTGGTCCAAGGGATGATCCTAAGGCTCGGTCTAAGATCTTGTCTGAGGAGTTTGGCTGGGACAAGGATCTTGCTAAGAAAATTTGGTGTTTTGGTCCAGAAACTACAGGCCCTAACATGGTTGTAGACATGTGTAAGGGTGTTCAGTATCTCAATGAAATCAAGGACTCTGTAGTTGCTGGATTCCAGTGGGCATCAAAGGAAGGTGCGTTGGCTGAGGAGAACATGAGGGGTATCTGCTTTGAGGTTTGTGATGTGGTTCTTCACACAGATGCTATTCACAGAGGTGGTGGACAGGTTATTCCAACTGCTAGAAGGGTTATTTACGCTTCACAGCTCACAGCAAAGCCTAGGCTTCTTGAGCCCGTCTACCTAGTAGAGATCCAAGCTCCAGAACAGGCCCTTGGTGGTATTTACAGCATTCTTAACCAGAAACGTGGTCATGTCTTCGAGGAAATGCAAAGGCCCGGTACCCCTCTGTACAACATCAAGGCATACCTTCCCGTCGTTGAGTCTTTTGGATTTTCTGCGGCTTTGAGGGCTGCTACATCAGGACAAGCTTTTCCACAGTGCGTCTTTGATCACTGGGACATGATGTCAGCTGATCCATTGGAAGCTGGTTCACAGGCCAACAGTCTTGTTTCAACGATCCGGAAGAGGAAGGGCTTAAAGGAACAGATGACGCCGCTCTCTGAGTTTGAGGATAAGCTGTGATCTTTTCATCGGTCATTTGACGCACCACCGTCGATTTTCGGCAGAGTTTGTGTGACTTGCTGCAGCCATTTTGTTATTATCTACTGTCTTAACTTTTGGTACTGTTTAGTTTTAGTTTTTTAATAGTTCTGAACTTCCATCTTATATTTTGCGGTTCTCCCCAGAGAAGGAAGACTCGTGATGATTTCGTCACGTTATTCTGTCAACATTTTCAGCCATCATTGGTCTGATCGGAGTGTTGCTCCATTTTTTATACTATCGTGCATTCTTCTGTTTCCTTGTTTTTTTCGTTTCTTAGTTTTTTATCATTATTTGCTTGTCTGATCTGATGGATTGTTTTCTGTTTTTTTCCTCTTGCTTTCTGTTTTTGCTGACATAATGCTGTGTGATTGGGATAATTGTTGCCTTTGTTTTCCGAATGGTCTACTGGTTAGTTGCTAACAAGTCTTTCAATTTCCTCAAGGGAAATAAAACTCTTTATCTTGCCTAAAAATAATTAATATGTAATTTAAAATATAGTCGGACCAATTATCAAATTCCTAATTGCTTTGCTAAAAAATATTAATGTATAATTAACAAATAATTAGATACCCACAAATTGTTGTTATTAATTTTACCAAAATACGTTTCCTGATGTGTATCATCAAATCCTGACAAAGAATATACTCAATT